>PVKZ01003012.1:0-166511 GCA_004027375.1 Macroglossus sobrinus
GATGGTGAACACAAGCAGTTAATACAAGTGGCATACTTGTTTTATTCCTTATCTTAAAATAAATGCTTTTACTATTCCATCACTAAATGTGATGCTTGCTGTAGGTTTTTTGGGGGGGTGTAGAGTGGGAGTATAACTTCCTATCAGAATACGAAAGGTCTGTTCTACTGACAGATTGCTAAAGACATTTAATAAAGACTTGAACAGGTATATTTTATCAAATCTTCTACTTGATAAAGCATGTTGAGATAATATTATTCTTTTTCTTCTTTTCTGTTAATCTGGTCAGTTATACTGACTGGGTTCTGAATGTTAAGTCAAACTTGTGCTCCTATATTAAATGCGACTTGCTCATGACATCTGTCTCTTTCTGTTTCTGTCTGTCTCTTTCCAGATTTGATTTGCTACACTAGTATCAGCTCTATAATGAGAATATTTAAGACTGGTGACTTGTGTTGTTTACAGCGCTTTACTAATACTGATAATCTCTCTCCAAAGTATCCTTTTATATAAATAAGGGTCATCTCTAATGATTAATTGGATACCCTTACTGTAAAACACACAAATTAGTCTAGTCAGCATAATCAACGCCTGGGGCAGTAACAAATACTCTCAACACTCTTAGTGACTTAGCAAAACAAATTTCTTGCTCATACATGGTCTACTGCCTCAAATTACTTTTAAACAATTAATCATTTATTAATTAGGCAATAATTTTATGTGTATTTTTTTCCTACTGACATCTACTCCAGATTATACTAGTTAGCAGTCTTACTCTGGCTGAAGACATGAAATTTGTATTAAAAGTCCTGATTTACAGATTAGAAATTTGAACATGAAGTCCCTATAATGTTTCCATGTAGCCATGTTTTGATTTTTCACTAGAGTTAGAATTCATTTTAGTATGAACCTTCCTGCTTGGCAATTCAGGAATACTCTGAAGACGCCATTATTCCTATGCTATTTTGTAACCAACCCTATGGACAAAGTAAAAATGCTACATTTAAATAGTGACTGACTGGTTATATTATTGCCTCAGATTTTCCTATCAATCGCATTAGTATATTTGTGAGACAGGTAGGGTTTACACAGACTAGGAGGTTTATAAGATCTTTATAAAAATGTTTTATTTGTTATATCTATTTATCCTAAGAGTACTCAGACTTCTATCTAGCTTGACACTTCAACAGCAATGTTTGAACTTTGCCAAAATCATGTTTATTACTCATGAAATAGTTTTAAACTGTTAACAATTTGAAACAAAATTGGTATTTGTGTCAAAGACCTAATTCTTATCCAACTAACTAAAGACAAGCAGTTTAGTGACAGAAAATTCTATGATCACAAGATAGTCTAATGACTTTAACTAATATTGAAGAATTGAAAAAAGTATGTGTGTTGTGTGTTAAGGAGGGTGAGTTTTGATGTCTTTAGAGCCTTAAGTCCAATAAAAAATCTGAAGCTTCACATATATAACATTAGGAAGCTATATATACA
Source organism: Macroglossus sobrinus (assembly GCA_004027375.1). NCBI lineage: Eukaryota > Metazoa > Chordata > Mammalia > Chiroptera > Pteropodidae > Macroglossus > Macroglossus sobrinus. The sequence goes on from PVKZ01003012.1 coordinate 1,498, forward strand.
GCATAGTAGTTCAGGATGCAGGTTTCTAACTCTTACTCCTGGGTTTGAATTCTGGCTCTCTCATTTATTAACTGTCCTTAAGACAGTTGTTTAACTTGTTTACATCTCAGTTTCTTCATAACCCTATGGGCTTCAAGAATAACTACTTCACAGAGTAGGATTAAAAATGAGTACATCAATGCCAGGCACATAGAAAATACTGAAAATGTTAGGAAATACCACCACTATCATATTTTTTAAAAAGTGAGAGAATCTTTAATAATTAAAAATGTAAGTCAAAGTTCAAAATTTTAAATTTTAACATACTTTACAGGAAGTTGTATACTTTCAACCTAACATCTATCCAAGTTTCAAAACCTTTACTATTCTACAAATTAATTTTATTCATTATACATGACGACCCAATCAACAAGTGTTTATTAAACATATCCTAGTCACTAGGATGTAAAAACAAGAGGCATAACAACTGCCTCTCAAAACCTTATAATCATTATTAACAAATCAATTATTTAGAATTAAGACCATATTTTATCTTTGTGATAAAAAATATATATTCTAACTATGATGACAGGAAATTCCAAGTTGCAAAAGGTGCCTGCAAAAATGCCCAGTGTATTGTAGGCATTCCCAGAACTAAGGGCTCAGAGTACCGAATAATCTAACCCTTCCCTATCTCCTGCCTGCAAAAAAAAAAAAGGGGGGGGGAGAAAGCTTTAAAAATATTTGGTTAATGTCTTAGTCTTTTATTCCTAATGGCAAAAATCATACTTCTTTACATGTACTGTATTACTATAGGTATAGGTAGTACCATAAGAACTTAAATTCACCAGCATAGTTGTATTGAGCTACCAATTCTAAAGAAATAAAAATCTCTATTTATTGGTTAAGAACCTGAAAAGAAAAGTAGGCCAATTATATATACCTTTTATGTTAGGTTTAGTACATGACTTCTGGCATCTGAATCACAGAGCTGGGAATACTCTTAAAAACCACAGTCCAAATGTTTAATGACTTGTCTAAAGTCACACGACTAGTATTGGCTGCACCAACATTAGAATTCAACTCTACTGATTCCTAAGGCTACGCTTTCCACTTCAACTTACTGCCTTTATTGATCTAACTGCAAATACTCAGGAAATGCTTTTCTATTATCCTACTTAATGTTGCAATATAGTTTACTCTTGATTACAAAAGAAATACTGAATTCTGGACTTTTTCCTTACCAAATGTCAACTAACATGTAGCACTTTTAAAATAAAAAGTCTTTAGTTTGATTGCTTATACATACTGAAACAATTTCCTATATGATTTTATATTGAAATATTTTCTATATTCAGTCATTGGGGAATTTTAATATGCTAGGAAAAAAACACTAAATAACCAATGACTGGCCTAAAGATAAATTAAGTGTACAGTAAGATCACTACTGTAACAAAAATGTTAAAATTTATAACTGATGAAAATTCCATATATAGTTGATAATTTATACAGTATAATATTACTATAGATAAAGATGATTTAATCACTATGCAAATGGAATTTACTGATTCACCATAAAATGAGCTTATTGACAAAAAAGTTTGAAACATTACTTGCATTAGATAAGTTTGTTTTACAAATGTTAAACCAAATATTATTCTGAGTTTAATTAGACTATTAAAAAGTTACTGTGAATGTGCTTAATTTTTGATATTTTTATTGCTAACAGCAATGTAGATGTGTAGTACTTCTGACAACAGAGAATTTTTATTTTTAAGGAAGCTATTAGTTATCACTATTATCATCAGAGAATCCACTCTGAGATATCAGATAGAAACTCAGTTATATGATTAGCATTAATGAGTACCATGCTAGCAGATCCCTAATATAATATGTTTTCCCAAAGTGAAGTCCCATAAGGATGCAGAAAATACTACACAAGGTTGAGATGATCTCAGTTTTATCAATTATTAGCTTCCATCCCAGAGGCTTAATAGTGTAGAGAGATTTTCTACTAATTTTCATTACTTTTCTAATTTTAGGAGAAGCAGTGTAATATAGTAGAGAAGAGTATAGATTTTTAGGTAAGAAAACAAAGGTTCAAATCCTGACTTTACCAGCTGTTACCTTAGATAAATTTTCTTTATTTGTAAAATGTGGGTAAATATGCATATCCTGTAGGCTAATTGTGGGATTAAGTTAAATAACATGCAAAACAAAGTTAACTGGCTTGAAGTCAACCAAAGAACAACTGCTCAAAAGTTTAATTCCATCTTTCCTCAGTTCTCCAATTTCAGAAGTGATGATTTAAACATTGTAAGGTAAAACAGATACTGTCAACTGTCACACAAGCACAACTGCTTGAAGCTGCCACTTTATTAGTCTGGGGTTGTAAAGGATGCTCAACTAAAGTCACAGTTCAAAATTCTGAGTGTTCTATAAATAAGAAAGTAGGCTGCTATCATGACCTTAACAAACAAAAACCCACACTTCCTTTTTTTTCCCCCCTGCTGTTCAGAAAAAGGAATGGGGGAAATAAAATATATATATTTATAATATAAATATATATAGTACTTTTTCACCCCTTTCACAAGGCTAGGAAAACACTATCATATCTTATTCACAAAGAGAGCCTGAGAAGTTAGACAATATGTTATGACCAGAGCAGCTACTATAAAAAGGTTTGCACTTTCCAATTTAAAACTTGCTGGCTGAAATTCAAAGACTGTCATCAACATAACTACATCAAACCTAGGTTTAGCCACTGAAATACCAGTGATGTATTCACACTATCAAATAGGATGTTTAAAGAGATGTATTCATTCTAACACAGACAAGAAAGTCATCTTTCTATTTATAATGACTTCTAATATTATTAACATTATTTTCAGAAACTGAATATGTAAATAAAGTGCTGTTTTGGTTTTCTCCTACTAAAATAGGGGTAACACTGCAGATTAACTGGAATCTGTCAATAGAATCAATGATAATTACCCAAATGATGTGAGAGGAATACTATCCTTTAAGGCATATAGTATTTTCCCAATTTAAGCATATATTTTATGTAATAATATAGTATATTTTTAAAAGGACCTTATATAGCAAACAACAGAAAAAGCCTTCAATAATGCCCATTATTCTTATGTTTCCTCTCCTGACAGTATCATCTAGTTCTTGTATTTCTCTTTCATTATTTTTCATTCTTCTCCTTCTGATTTATTTCTAAATTTCTACCTTTGATATCACTGATCCTTTGCTTCATTTGGTCAACTCTATTTCCCAAGCATGCTATTTAATTTTTCAACTCTTGCAGTGTATTTTATTTTTATCTCCAGAAGATATATTCTTTTCTTTTTGAGGGTTTCAATTTCCTTGCTCTGCTAATCTAGTTGTTTTTTCAATTCCTGAAATTGTTGATATGACTCATTTTGGAACTCACTGATTTTTTTCAGAAGTACCATCCTGAATTCTCTGTCATTTAAGTATATTTTTAAGTCACATATTTCTATGTCTGCAAGCTTTTTTTTTCTGGAGATTTTTCTCTTTCTTTCTGAAATATTTTGTCACCTTGGTTGTTCTTGGTGTTAAATAAACCATTTCTCTGCCTGGACATTAATGGAAGTGTATTCTGCTTTTTTTCCAGAAAGAAAATTTATTATATAAAGGTCTCTCTTTAGCCTGATGCAAAGAAGGCACTTTTATTTTGGTTTCCAGTATGTGGTGTCTAGGCCTTTTGGATCCTTACTTTATATGAAGGCTTAAAAAATGCCTTTTTATTTTCTGACAGATATTTAATCATGCTCGCTATCCTTCGTTTCAGTCCCTGTCAGTGTTAGCAATAGTTTCGGTAGCATTTTCTCAGATTCCTCTGGGGCTCCGCAGTGTTCAGTCTTGGAGGATATGGAGGAAGGGTCCCTCAGGTTGGGAGTTGGAGGCTGCAGCTCAGCCTCAACTGCGTCTGGTAAAAAATCAACTGTTGTTTTTCTGCCGTCCCGCTTCTCTACCTTCTACCTTGATGACTGGGCACTGCCACTTGCTGCGTGGAGCTCACAGTACTCCCAGGTAGGGCTATTCAGGGAACTTGCCTCTCCTTCTCCCTTCCTCCTCCTCCTATTGAGAGCTCTGGTGGCTGCGAGAGACAGCTTCTTTATTTCTCCCAGTCCACCGCCTGACACCCAGGGTTCTTATGAGCAGATCTCATGCTCAGACATGCTGGTGTGCAGTTTGGGTGTTTTTTGTTGAGTAGATGTTCAGCTTATTGTTGTTTCAAGGGAAGAGATATGCGAACGTCTTTCACTCTGCCACGTTTTCTAAAGTATTTTTAACATGTCAATTTAAGTGTTTAGGTAAAGTGGCCCAAGTTTAAAAACAGTCGTTTCTCTTTCACCTAATACTAACTGATTAGTTATAAGAACATACCAAAGGTTGCATATGTTGACAGACATCCTGAGAAAATATCAGGTTTTCTGTTCATTTGATAGTCAAGGGGGAAAAGATCTTACCTCAAATCCTAAATTTTTTTTTCTAAAGGGACATTTGTCAATCCAAAGTCAACCTTTAGCACTAGCAGAATTTATTACATTTTACTTTGTCTTGCATGTGTTCGCAGTCAAAGATGTAATCTATGAATACATTCTTATAAAACCATCTAGCTTTGGATAATAATGAAATTATTATTCAAAGACTCAGCTCTATAAAAAATTATATATTCATTCTATTGCAATAAGCACAGAAAACTAAAACTCATATATGGAAATGTGTATTATTATAAAAGATAGCCAAACATTCAGAGATGATAGCAACTAGTTCAATCAAAAAAATATACTGGAAAAGACTCTATCTACCTGGATGATCATAAAAGGAGAAAAATCAAGATGAATTAAAGGGAGCAGCTGCCCCTTCACAAAGATATGGATGGCATATCAACACCATCAGTTACTGGGTAAATATAAAACCACAAGATACCACTACACATATGCCAGAACAGCTAAAAGACAAAAATAAACTGTCAACACCAAGATGTGGACAAAGATGCACAGCAACAGGAACTCTCATACACTGGTGGTAGAAATTCAAAACTGTATAGCCACTTGGAAAAAAGTTTGACAGTTCCTTATGAAGTTAAATATATACTTACAATAAAGTCTATAATCCCACTCCTAGGTATTTATTCAAATTAAATAAAAACAAAACAAAAACAAAAAAACACCTTTATGTAAATGTTTGTAATAGCTTATCACAACTGCCCAAAACTGAAAACAATCCACGACAGGTAAAAGGATAAACAAAATGTGGCAATACAATAGAATGCTACTAGGCAATATAAAAGAACAAACTAATGATTTATGTAACGGGTCAATGAATATTCAATGCATTTTTTCAAGTGAAAAAACAAGTCCTAAGAGGCTACATGTTACATGATTTATATGAAATTCTATAACAGACTAACTAAAGAAATAAAAAACACACCAGCAGTTGCCAGGGTTTGAGGTGGGAAAAGGGGTTGATTACAAAGGGGCAGCACAAGGTAATTTGGGGGTTGACGGAACTATTCTTGGTAAATACACAACTCTGCATTTCTCAAAACCCACAGAAGGTGTAACATAAAGAGTGAATTTTATAGGATACAGATTAAATAACAAAACAAACTAGGACATCAGGGAACCAAAGATGTAATGCAAATAGTGACAAAAGAATCTGACTGTATCACAAATGAGTGACATGGAGTGCAGGAGATGTAGAAGACCTGCCTTAACTTTGGAAAATAGCATTTTGGCTGGATACCATGAGACTAAAAATAAAAACAACAACAACAACAACAACTGTACACAAATACTATTGTTTGGTAAATTTGTTTCTCATAGGAATATGGGTTAGCAATTCTAAAACTACCAGAGCTGTATAGCAAATATGTAAATGTAGTTACAAATAAGCAAAAGGGGAATGCTAAAATAATACTACTGGTGCTAGATTGGATTTGGAGGTATCAATATGAACTAATCTTGTTTTATGTATATACAGATAGTAGGTACAGAAATAAACATTTCTGTACACACACACACACGTCCTAGCTCTGACAGCTGAAAGGCCTAGAAGCAGTATCAATTCAGTAGCAACGAGCACATCTAGCACCCAGAAGTTGGGTGCTAAATACTTATCTCCAATTAGACCTAAATATTATTCTCCAATTAGATGGATCTGGGCTCTTTGGAGAAGTGAGTGATTCCTGGCCTGGGGCAGGGAACATACAAGGTGAGCCTGGGGCATCTTGTAGCACCAGAAAGTAAGAATTTGCTTACACACACACACACACTGCACCCTGAAAGAACACAGAAACAAACTTCAAAGAGCTCCCAATGGCCAAACAATTTGACAAACAAAATAAATAATAATAGCAGTGATTCTAATCCAGAGAATAAAATATCCATGAATATGCACTGACATAAATGATTAAATAAATGCAAGGAGGGACAACTCTTTCTAACAGATAAATTATAATAAATAAATGTAGAAAGAAGGAGTAGAAAAGAAAATCACCATTAGAACATCAGAGTAATGATTGCTGCAAGCAAGATCCACCAATTAATGCTAAAATTAGTGGCCAAAAATTTAAAGAGAAATAGGATATTTGTGTAAACTCAAAGAACTTTTCCCCAAACATTTATTAAGGGAAAAACAGTAACTTTACAGTGAAGCATTCTAGCAGACATCACCAAAATCAAGTGATCAGGGTTAACAGCATCACCAGTAATGAGACATATTGACATCATGTAATCCCTGATACCATGCACTGAGAAGGAAACATCACCTCTCTGTTATTCTTTCCCAAAATCTGTAAATTCATTCTAACTATGAGAAAACAGTGGCGAAAACCAAAATGAATGACATTCTACAAAATATCTGACCTGTAGTCTTCCAAACTGTGAAAGTAATGAAAGACATAGAAAGACTGAGAACTATTAGAGATTGAAGATGAAGGGAATATGACATATAAATATGATGTGGGATCCTGGAAAAAAGACATTTGTGAAGAAATTGGTTGAAATCCTAATAAAGTCTGTAGTGTAGTCGCCATTGTTAATTCTTCAGTTCTGATCATCGCATCAAGATTATATAAGATATTAGGAAACTGAAGAATATACAAAAGCTCTGTTTTTAGAACGCATCTGTGTATCTAAAATTATTTAAGTTATTTTTTAAAGGAAGCTTAAAAAAAACAGTCTTTATCCCTCTCTACTCTTTCAAATGTGTGTATATCTTTCTTGATAGCAAACTTTTGTGAATAAAATTGTTTTTTCCCAAAAATATTATTTGGTAGAAAATAAAATGACTGTGTATAAAGAAACACTTTTAATAAATACATTAGTTTCTTTTAAAGAAAATCCAACAGTGGTCAATTAAAGTAAGATTTTTATACACTATCTCCTGTGAGGATAAACCTTGGAGGTTCATTTCCAAACTAGTTTCTTTACTGCTCTAAAGGCTATGCAATGATATTGATCAGAGTCTACAAAATTTACAAGTTGACTGCTATAGACTGAATATTTGTGTCATCCAAAAATTCATGTTGAAATCCTAACCCTCAATGTGATGGTATTTCAAGGTAGGGCCTTAGGGATGTGATCAGGACTCTGCTCTCATGAATAGAATTAGTGCCCTATGGAAGAGGCTCCAGAGAGCTCCCTCACAATTTCTGCCATGTGAAGGCACAGAGAAAAGAAAATCATCTATGAATCAGAAAGCTAGCACCTTTATCTTGAATTTCCCAGACTCCAGAACTGTGAGAAATAAATTTCCATTGATTATTAGCTACCTAGTTATCTTATTTTGTTACAGCAGCCTGAATGGACTAAGACATTAACACTCTTTTTTAGTCTAAATATGGTCAAAGATACGATCAGAAAAAATTCTAAAATGAGTTTACATAAGTCCTTTCTTATCCAGCCATAACACTGTAGAAAAGCAGCACATTCAATTTAAAGAGGAAATTCTGCCCCCATCTTTAACTAATTTCAATGTTACTGTCAAACTGGCAATGACTCAGTATTTGATTTTTAAAATATTTTATGTTAACCCAGAAAAATCTAAGTTTGTATAGGAAATAATATGTAAGAAAAATATCAAAGTATGAACTTTTCTGTAAGTTTATTTCTTCTTTTAAGTACCATATTGAAATATAAATCAGGGAAGATTTTTAAAAGATATCTTAAGATACGATTTTGATAGAAGCAAAAAGTTTTAGCAGTACCTTCTTATATCATCCATCATTTAAAAGAGAATTCTTATTTATAAGTCTCAGTCTATGAATCAGATAGGTACTTCACAAATGCAATTAAGTTTAGACCACTGCTAAAAACACATAATGCTAAGGTAAGGTGGCCTCATACAATTATTCAAGCTACCAAGAGTCCTATAGATTCTTTCTGTAGCTTAATTTTATCCATCTTTCATAATGTAAATGTATAAGTACTCTAATTCTAAATTTATACTGATTTAAATATAAAATGCAGACATTCTTACAGATAAATTCTCACATTTCCCCTTTAAAAAATAAATTTTAAAAAGTTTTAAATTTGTTTTATAAGAACACAAGCAAAGATACCTCACAGAAGCCTATTAGGAATCCAAATATATCTCAGGTTATGCATAACATAAAAGAGACTGCTATTCAAATCAAACAGTTCTTAAGAGATGAAGATTTCAAAATTTATTTTGATGTCCAAAGCAAATTCAAAACAAAAGAGAAATTCCTTTATTTGACATTGCTTGGAAATTCTAATTTCTATGTCATGTTTAAAAATGTTTTTTTTTTCTTCAGCCAAGAGACTCCTGAAAAGCCTAGCAAACATTTTATAGACTCTCCAGGCTCAAATTTTAATTTCTCCTTCTGTCTTATGTTTTTTAAACACTCATAATTTTAGGAATCACAAACAGGTATAACTGATTCAAAATAACTTTGGAGAGAAACATAATTCCAACTTTAACCATTAAATGTAGTTTTATATCAGAATGCTTTCATTTAAAACTTCATATACTCTAAACTACTATGTTAATAGGACAAATACAAAAAATACATAATTATTTTTCTCAAGATATTATTAGTTGTTTTTAAATTTACCAAGAAAATAAAATATAATTAAATACATTAGTGTGAATATTTTTTTAGAGCAGGAACAAGCCAGACTTTTATCACATAAACTTTTATTTTTGAAAATGTAAGCAAAATAAATACTTCTACTTAGAAATAAGCACTTGGCATTTAGCTGCTCATAGCAATGTCTTATTTTAAAAATCAGTAATTTCAGAAAATGAATACCTCTTCCTAAGAAATAATATAGATCCCCTCACTTCAAGAAGTCAGGCCTGGGGTAGGAGCATATATATTCATATGCATATTCAAATCTCTAATTAGTTTTCATACATGACAACACCTACAACTAAAATTGGTTAGCTATGACTTCACATATAATTACACAGCATAGTAAGAACACCTGATTTAATCTTCTAGGCTAGCAAAATTTTCTTAAAGGGCCAGATTTCAGGCTTACAGGCCATACAGACACTGTTGCAACTAATAAACTCTGCTACTATAGTGTTAAGGCAGCCATAGACAACATTATGAATAGATGGACTATGTTCCAATTAACCTTTATTTACCAGGACAGGTGACTAGCCTTAAGGCCATAATGTGCCAACTTCAGCACTAAGCAAACAAATCTGAGTATCAATATATAACACCTTCAGTAAACATGTTCTCTTCATACCTAGAAGTTGTAACATGGACTATTATCTACTCAAATTATAAAAGAACCATGAAAATACCTTCTGAGGTCAGAATCTAAGGTAGACTGAAAGTTAAAATGTGTTAATAATGCACACATTAAATATAAGTTGAAAATGTGTAATAAGTATATGATTTAATTTTATTAAACAATCTTACTTACCTTAATCAAATGAAAGAATCTAAACTCTAGTACATGTCTGGTTTCAAACTCAAAATACACTTGATCAAAACTTCAGTTTCTTTGCAACTTCCTGGAGAAACAAAATTAAAAAACCTTTAAGTCAGGTTCCAGTACCAGATAAAATGGGATAATCAAGCTCCAACCTGTCTCTCTAAGTGAATGTACCTACAAGATCTGGATAGAATACATGGAGCAACTACTTGAGGACTCTGAAATGTAAACAGCAGCAAGCAGATTAGATAAGACCAGAATGTGAAGTACCATGGAAAGAGCATTTTGTTTCCTAACTGGTATCCTCCAGCCTGAATTTAACAGAGCCCAGAAGTAGGCATTAGCACAGAGAAAGCTTCAGGAGAAGCCATCTAGTGCTGGCTCTATGAGACAGAAAGGGATCTCCTAACACAAGAAAATGTGGAAATCTCTCCCTACCCCTTTTATTTTTTTATTCTCTTAGCCTGCTGTGGCAGCTGTGGGCAATGAAGGCCCTAACCCTAAAACTCTGATGGAGGGCAACACCTTCCTCTCTGATCAGGATCTCTGGATCCAAAAGGATGTGGAAAATCCTTGTTCTTTTTTCTCACCCTATGTTGTCCTGTCACTTGATCCTAGATATGGGCACAGTTGTAGGTAGTGTATATTAAAGAGGGATAAATAAAGCCATACCTTTCTGTTCAGAGAATAGAAAAAGGGAGCCTCAGGGCATCAGAAATTACTGGGAAACCCCAGAGAAGGAGGAACTTGGAAAGCAACACTTTAAAGTTATTTTAATGAACTGGGCTCACCCTTCAGGAGCACATATATAACTCTGACCCAAACAAGCATACCTAGACTTTAAGACATGAACTATGGGATAGACCACTGCTCAAGTTCCAGAATGGCCAATGGGTGGTACACATGTGAGACACCCAGATAGCATGGCAAAAGCTTTGAAGACTGAACTGTTGTAATCATAACCCACAGGAAGTTGCAGTCTGAACCTACCTGTGTTGATTGCCTACTAAAACAAGTATGTTGACTCTCATTTGTTGCTGGGTGGATGAAAAATTGCACAGCCACTTTGAAAAAAAGTGTGGCAACTTTTTATAGTTAAATCTATACTTATACAACCCAGCAGTCAAACTCCTAAATGTTTACTCAAATGAACTGAAAACTTATATTCACACAAAAATCTATTCACAAGTATTTAATAAAAGCTTTATTCATAATCAACTCAAGCTGAAAGGAACCAAGATGTCCTTCAACAAGTTGCTAAAAAATTATTAAAAAAAAAAAATTTAGCTGATACGAACTTCACTTAACACTTCATGAAGTAGACAGTTTCCATTTAGAGAACTGCAAATGGGCAGAAAGCAGAAATTTTTTATAAGATGAAGGATAAAGAACAAGAAAGAGAAAAGTAGAAAATGATTGTCTGGGGCCACATAGTCAACTGCATTTGGAGTGAGGCCCAGAGTTGGCATGGCTCTTGATGATTGTCTGACCAGATAAATGTGTTTCTGGTCAAGTAGAACATTTACAGGTTTTCTGATGTGGCACCCAGGCAGGGGTGGCTCCATATTTGGCCTAAATTAAACCAACTGCAAAAATAAAAAGAATGAACTATTTAATTCATGGAATAGCATGAATAAATCTTAAAGCATTTTGCTAAGTTGTAAAAGAAGTCAGATTCAACATGCTACATATTACATGACTGCATTCATATGACACATAGGAAAAGGCAAAACTATAGAAATGAAGAGATTAGTTGTTGTAAGGGACTGGAAAATAGGGAAATGTTAGACTACAAAGTAGATACACAGGTGCAATATTGTAATTTATGAGAAATCACATCTAAATGACCAAATATTTGTATTTCTCATATGTGTTGGTATTTATCCATGGCTCCTGGCTCATGATTCCCCAAACCCTTTGAATTTCCTGAGTGATAAGAGCAGTAGGTGCATCCTTTGTTATATTTGGTCTCTTGTCCTCAGTTCCTGTAAATAATGCAGAGCTATACAAGTGAAATAGGTGTCTTATTATTCATAACAAATCCCTTTCCACCACACTATGTTTATGTTAATGAGGTGACTTTTGGAAAGCACCTAAGGATGGGAGCTAGTTGCCAGAAGAATCAACCACATGATTAGAGGGTTAGAACTTTCAGTTCCACCCACTCTTGACCTTTAGGGAAAAGAGAGACACTGGATGTTGAATAGACCACCAATGGCAATGTCCAATGAGTTAATCAATTGTGCCTACATAATGAAGCTTCTACACACAAAAAAAGAAAACAACAGGAGTGGTTTTCAAAGAGCTTCCAAGTTGGTGAACACATGACAATTTGGGGAAAATGGTAGGCTTGGAGAAGGCATAGAAGCTCCACAACCTTTCCCTATACCTTGCCCCAGGCACCTCTTCCACCTGGCTTATATCCTTTTATAAACCAGGAATCTAATAAGTAAAATGGTCCTGAGTTATATCCTTTTATAAACCAGTAATCTAATAAGTAAAATGTTTCTCTGAGTTGTGTGAGCTGCTCTAGCAAATTAATCAAACTCAAACAGAGTCATAGGAATCTTTGATCCATAGCTGGTGCATCAGAAGCACAGGTAAGAACCTCGACTTGTGACTAGCATCTGAAGTATGGGGGTGGAAAGAGAGTAGTATTATAGGACTGAGCCCTTAACCTGAGGATTCTGATACTATCTCTGGACAGGGTCAGAACTGAGTTGAATTATAGGACACCCAGTTGATATCTGAGAATTGCTTGTTGGTGTGAGGCACAATCCCCTCCAATACACACATTATAGCTGGGTCCAGAACCTTTTAATAGATGAATTTTTAGAGTGATGAAATTGTCTGTATGGTATAAGGATAGTGGACAATGACACTGTGCATTTGTCAAAACCCATACAGAATTGTGAATCACAAAGAATGAACTTTAATGTATGCAATTTTTAAAAATCAACTAAGATGGTGGGGGGGAATTTCAAGAGAGAATGCAGTCTGTGATGAATGATCTGACCGTATAACAAATGAATAGCATAACCCCGCTGAAGGGGGAAAATGAACTGACCTAAAGAACTTTGGAAAACAGTGTTTTGAATGAAAACTTTAAGGCTAAATATAAAAGAACCTGTAATTAAAAACTGTGCTTTAACTGGTAAGTTTATTTCCATGGTGGTACTGGTTAAAAATTCTGAACTTGCTTTACATGTATACTGGGGTAGAACAAGAAAGTAAATGGATGATTGAAGCCAGATTTATCACAGTCAAAAAGAAGTTACAGATAAGCAAAAGAGAGAAGGCTAGAAATCCTGTGATACTGCATTAGAGCCACAGACATTGTATGAACTTAACATACATACTGCCTAGTATGTATTACAGATAAATATGTAAAAAACAATTCTGTATATGTATAGAATATGCATCAGTAAACATATGTATAATTTCTAGCTCTGTCCTCTGAGGCGGCCTAGAAACAGTGACACCCCAATAGCAAAGAGCTAGGCATCTAGACATCGGTCTCTAAACATCATTCTCCTATTAAAAAAAAATAAAAAACAAACAAACAAACAAAAGAGCTCCTTAGAGAAATGATTGATTGAAGGAGAAGGATGAAGAAAATACAAAATGATCCTGGAGTATCTTATAGTGCCAGAAATCAAGGAAGAACTAAGGAAAGGGTGAAGACATGTCAAAGAGACAATGGTAGGGGTCAACACTGAAATAATTTTAGCAACAAAAGTAATTAATATAGCATTGGATTATAAGCCAATGTATAAAATAAGTACATATTGATATAAACAACCGAATGAATGAGTGTAGACGGGACAAACTTCCTTACAGAAGAATTTCTAATAATATATAGATATATAGATACACCTCAATCCATAAAATGAAGCATAATCACCCACCTCCTTGAGTGTAGGCTAGAATTAGTGACTCACTTCCAAAGAATAGAGTACAGAAAGACAAAAATAATAACTTTACAGTGGGGAAACCTAGCAAACCATGATACCGTTCGTTACCTTAACCAAGTAACGATATCACGTGCTCCCTGGTATAATGTTATGAGACGGGCACTTCACTTTATCTTCCCTCTGATTATCTTTCCTAAAACTCTTAACCTCAGCCTAATCATAAAAACAACGGACAAATACAAATTGGGGAACATTTTACAAAATACCTGACCAGTACTAATACTTAAAACTATCAAGGTCATAAAAAACAAGGAAAGAGTGAGAAACTGCCACAGACCATAGGAGACTAAGGAGACGTAACAGATGCAATGTGGACTCCTGAATTGGATCCTGGAACAGAAAAGGAAGACTCATGGAAAATCTGGCAAAATCCAGGTTTAGAATTTGGAGTTTGGTTAATGTAAGGTACCAAGGTTGGTTTCTTGGTTTTGATAAACACACTCGGTTTTGGTTTTGTAAGATGTTATCATTATAGGAAGTTGGGTGAAAGATATATAGGAACTCTGTATTATTTTTGCAACTGTTCTATAAAGTTATTGCAAAATAAAAGTTTCTGTTATTTTTTTAAATAGGCAAAAGACTTAAGCAGACCCTTCACCAAAGAGGATCTAGGTATCACAAAAAGCATATGACAAGAAATTCAACATCATTAGCTATTAGGAAAATATAAATTAAAACTACTATCAGATATCATTGCAAACCTATTAGAATGGCTAAAATTAAAATGACTGACCATACGAAGTGCTGACAAATAGGAATAACAACTACAACTATCATACATTGCTCATGGGAATACAAAGTGGTACAGCCACCTTCAAAAAGTTTGGCAACTTCTTATAAAGTCAAATTATACACTTATCATATGATTCATCAATCCCACCACCACTATGCATTTACTCAAGAGAAATGAACTCACACTCACAAAAGCCTGTACACAAATGTTTACAGCTTCTCTATCAAATAGCTAAAAACTTGAAACAAATCCAAGTCCTATGAATGAATAGATAAACAAACTGTAGTACATCCATAGAACTGAATACTACTCAACAGTAAAAAGAAATGAAATATATACAAAACAATTTAGATGAATCTTAAGTCATTATGCTGAGTAAATAAATGTATGTGTAACAGTCTTAAATGGCTACAAACTGTATGGTTCTATTTAACAGTCATTTTTTGAAAAAACAAAACTACTGGTCATTGCCAGTAGTTACTGGTGGGGTGGGGAAGATACATCTACAAAAGGATAGCATGAAGGAGTTTTATGAATTAATTGAACTATTGGATTAACTGAATACTGACTGTGATGATGGTTACATGAATCTACAGACATGTTAGAACTCATCAAATATGCACAGAAAAAGTCAATTTTACTGCATGTTCATTAAAAAAAATAAACTTCTGATATTTAAATAACCTTTAAATCATCGAGATTTTTCAAGGATATTCAGTTTGAATTTTATAGTCTGTAAAAATCCTCATTTATTCGGGCTACTTTTAAGATGAAACAAATGACAAATTTCTCAGCTCAGTCCTGACATGTAGAAATACTGGGGGATCAATAGCCTAAGTGTTATTTCCTCTAGGCATTGTATCACCTGACAAAGGAATCTAATCTGCTAACAATTACAACTCCACTCAACTCAGAGTAAATACTGATCACCACTAATGGCATCATAAAATAACTTCAATTAAAGTTATCTTTTTTTTTTAAAGGAATACTGATTTATAGTCAGAGAATTCCAGTGAGGGTAAAAAATGTTTTGTGATTAATTCTACTTCAAATGCATAGAGCTTTCTGAAAATAAAAAAGTAAAAACATCATCATTTGTTTCCACCTTTATTATCAAAGAAAAAATTAGTTGTTTTATTTGAATAAGTACAAGGTGAGCCAACAATGAAAATCAAATAACATTATACTTCAGAATTAATTCTATTCTTCTGCAACAGTTTATTTATCTTACCTCAACTAACACAGCAGTACTATACGCCTCCACTATACACTATATGTACATATGGCACAAAACATTCAAATCAATATACCATAGAAATTAAATTTAAAAACATAAGTACAAAGGTACTAACTATCTTGAACATCTTTATCATATTATTTAATCTATTCAATTCCTAAGTTTATCTTAGGTATTATTTTTTTAAATCATATTCAGCCAAATATTTGTATTAAAGTTAAACTCAGTGATTGTTTTTAAGCACACAGTAGTTCTCAGTTATGCTAGTAAATTTAGCAACAATTCTACATTGCTATACTTTAAAAAAATCAGAGATTTTTTTTAAATAGGCCAATCTATAATTGTACTAATTTCGAATAATAAACAAAATTTCTGTGAGAAATAGTTTTTACCTTAAGGCCTTTTGTTTTCCTAATATCACATTTGATTAGAAGTGAAATGGCTTGCTCCAAGAATTTTGGTTAATTTTCCTCATAGATACATCTGGAAAAATAAATGACTTATATCTGGAACCTTATCCTTCCTAACTGAAGCCATTTGTATGTAATCTCTCTATAATATGTTCACTAAGGCCATTTTAGTTTTGACACCCATTAAAACATGCTTTTTCCTCCATCTAATCTTCTCAGTAGATGTTCAATTTACTAAACAGAGGCTGCTTTAATAATTCAAATCTGACTTCTAAAGGTGCAATGCACTTGTCAAAAGCTTTCAGTAATTCAGTAAATTTCATCTGTTTCTCTATGGTACTGTAAGTAAGCCATTCCTTTATTTTAATGTCCATAACCATGGAGGGTTTTCTCCTTTCCCTTTCTTTTTAAAAGAATCAAGAGAACCGCAGTCATTTTTAATACTGTACTATTCACTGATGTACTTCCAGCTTTCTTCTAAAATTTCCACTTAATAAGAGTTTTTACATACAAACTAAATCCAAAGATGCTACTTTCCTAGATACTGAGGTATCAAAAAAAAGTTCACAGAAATCAACATTATCTAGTAACACTTTAAAGATTATAGTACTTTCAACCACCTTTGTAAAATAAAAGTAGCTATCACTTTCCTTCACCCAAGTTAGTATCATCCAAACTTAATATAACAACAGCCATCTTCACATAGGCAAATCTAATGAATTTTCCATCTACTATTCTAAAAGTTATTTTTCAGAAATGAAATTATGTATAAACATATTTAGGTTATTTGTTTGAAGACATAAAGAGTCATATTGATAAGAAATTATCTGTTAAAAATGTTAAATTGCCAAGGACTCATGAAGGAATTTTTGGTGGAGAACTTGGTATATACTGAAATTAAGACCCCATGTTACATTCACACTTTGTAGCTCAAACTTGTGTTACAAGTATATTTAGCCACTCTTCCCAATTCTGACAAAAAGTTCTGTAATAGTCAAGTTTGAAATTAATACCTGGGTAGATTATCTATCAATCTCACATACCTATGCTTACTTTAATCTGTCATTACTAAAGTTTCCCATTGCTGCTTTGGTAAACTACAAAATACAGAATTGTAACCTTGACCACCACTGAAAAAATAAAGATTATCTTTAGAAGTCTTTGAACAATTGATAAGAATTCTGAAGTTTTTCCATAAAGTGTAGACTGACACTCAGCACTCAGTGGAAGCACAATACGGAACTGTATATGAGGAAGACAAAGGCTCTAAGAGTAGTAAAACAAAAATAGATAGTAAGTCTCTAAAAATTTTTTTAAAGTACCTGTCTGATTCAGGATGGGGAGAATCCTCCCAAGTGAGGATTCAATGTTGGCACCAAGAGAGAAAGGGTGAGGGTCCTTGACTGCATGTAGGAAAGAATTCTAGTACACCCCAGAGTTAGAGACAAAAGTAAAGTTTATTAGAGAAGGAATAATGTCCATAGACAGAGTGTGGTTTCCTCTCAGAGACAGACTGAAAGAGACAGAGAGACAGAGAGGGTCCCCAAGTGTTCAGGGAATTCAGTTTATATGTCATTCTTAGTTTCTATGAATTATAAAGACTGTGTTTACCTGTTTTCCTTTGATGATATGGGTATATAGCATGAAAGGTATAGGTATGAAGTGTGAAAGACATGTTAGCAATCTCAGCCTTTGTTCTATAGATTGTTCTATAGATTCCCTATGGTACGGCCATAGGGAATGAAAGGTTGAATTTATTTTGTGTAGGGTACAACTTCAAGACTCTGTTTTCCCTTCACAGAATAGGTATGGGTAAATGGTTTGTTAGCAATCCCAACAGGAATCTTCCTTTGTTCCGGCAGCACATTGCAGGCTCTGAATATAGCTTGGTTTAACATTTAGTTCTCATGCCTCTTCTCTACATCACATCCACAGAAAAGTCATACTGAGAAGTTTGTTTTAATGTGCCTCTGGGTTGGCAATTCTTCACTATCTATCGATGAACACTGGTTTAAAGCAACTGTTGATTATTTTTTTTAATTGGATAAATACTTTCTGGCTAATGCAGGGGGCAGGGAGGGCAAAAGTTTGCCTGTTTATATGATGACAGCACCTTTAAGCTACCTTTAGCACTTTAGAGTTTTACTAAGAAAAATAAAGTGGAGTACATGATAATTCTTAAGACCTTTAAAAAAATTCTTCAGCAGGTACCTGATTAAATCTTAAATTGTAATCTGAGTCTGAATTACTGAACTCAAAATTCTTCACTGCTTTTGGAGTAGAATGTAGCAGAAAAGAAAGCTAAATCCCTAAAAACACAAAGAAAAAACAAAGTTAGCCTTTGTTAACAGTATCTGTTGAGCATCTAGTATGTAAAATGCTATTGTAGGTAGGGTAAGGAAAGGGCCGGAATAAAGAACACTAGTGCCTGCTTTAAAAGAACTTATGTAAATATAAAATACACAATTAATCCTTTTATAAAGAAAACATTGCTATATATTGCCTTGCTTGTTTTTATAAGTATACTGATATATATCTAAAGGCATGGACCACACCTTGTCTTGTTCACCACAACAACCCTAGTACCTACTGCAATGCCTATTACAAAAGTACTCAAAAATTATTTGTTGGATAAATGAAGACTTTCAATAGTTATATCAATACTGACACTTGGATTCCTTGACTGCAGAAACCTAGCCCCCTCTGACAGAGAATAACAGTCATCCAAAGATATCCTTGCCTTTCCCCACTATCCACCCCCTCACCCCAATTATTCCCCAGCCTGTTTTCCTTACATGGCAAAAAGGATTTTCAGTTTATAATTAAGGTTAACGACACTGAGATGGGGAGATTATCCTAGATTATTGAAGTGGGCCCAATAATCACGAGTCCTTTAGAGTGGAAGAGTTTGAAAATGAGAAGGTGAGTGAGAGAGATGAGATGGAAGGAGGAGGAGATACTGGAAGTGTTAAAGGGACTTGACTTGTAGTTGCTGACTTTGAAAATGGAGGAAGGCAGGCCACAAAGGCCTGAGTAAGGGTGGTATTTAGGGGCTGGGAAGGGCCTTCATCTGACAGCCAGCAAGACAACTGTGATTTAAAGCCCTCTAACTGCAAGGAAAAGAATCCTGCCCTAGACCCTCCAGAAAGGAATAACACCATTTCAAAATTTTGATTTTAGCCTTGTGGGACCCCTGTGTTATCCTAGTGAGCTAGGGAACTGTAAATTAACAGCTTTCTGTTATTTAAGCCATTAAGTCTGTATTTGCTATGACAGCAATAGAAAACTAATATATGCCCTTTAACCTCTACTCTAGCAATTTGACTATATAGCCTCTTGCTATCAGCCAGCCATTACTTCAACAAAAGATCTAAAATTGTTAAATGCTTTAATCTGACCACAATCTCCTATTTTTAACTCTTCTACTTCACACTTTTCACATCTGTCATTATGAAGGAAAGATCTTGTTTTAAAGAATGGATGTCTTAAAACAAAATGAATTAATATTTTCTAGTTACAATGCTTAGTAAACATTGTGCCAAAGAGTACATGATAGCTCCATACAATAGTGATACTCAAACTGCAAATTTCTCATTCTCTGCAACATAGAGAACCAAAACCGGGCAGAGTAAAGTGTTATTAAACAATCCAGTGTGTCAAATCCTGATTAACTTACTTTCAAAGGAAAAGTCTTTGTTTTTAAACTTGGAACAATTTCTTTGTCTCTTTATATTTATACATTTGCTCTAAAATATTAAAAACCTCATAAACAATCTGTTTAACACTAATTAGAATTTTATCTAGTTAAAACAACAGCAGAGCATGCCACAACACAGATGGCAGAAGACTCCTTGCCTGATCAGTGTCAAATAATTGTTCTCCTATTTCATGATTAAGAAGAATTTTGTTGCAGGCTATCTCATTTACAAAATATACACTATAAATGAAAGGATAGCTTTATTAAGAAAGCCTCTGCTCAGCAGAACTGTTGACTATTCTCAATGTAAAGATTTTTTTCCCTTACTGCACAGAGAAAAACTAGCTAAATATATGATTAAGGAATCAGAATGGATATAAGTCTGTACTATTATTGATTTCACTCTGGTTCCAAGTACTTAAGCACACTAATTCCTTTTGGGGCAGGTTCCCAAACTTGCAGCTTTTAAAAATCCCAATGCTAAATTTCTATCTCATTTCAATTAAATCAGAATGTCTGGGGATGAGACAGGCATCAGTATTTTTAAAGATTCCTAAGTGGTTCCAGTATGGTTTATTCTTAGCAAGGTGGCATGATACAGTGCACTGAATAGAATTAAGAGGCCTAGAATCTGGCACTGGCTCTTCCACCAGCAAGTTTGGCTACATCATTATGTGGCCATTTCCTCATCTGTAAAAAGATAAGGTTGGACAAGTTATTTCTAATATCTAACATGTTATGAGTCTAAGATGAGATTCCCTAGTTATCTTCTAAAGATTAAATTGCCTCAAACAGTTAAACTGTGCAAAAAATAAAAAAATAAAAATCCATGCTGATATTTATTTCAACCTGCTAAAAGTTTATTTTTATAAGGAAAAATAATTATCTTACAGTAGGGATCGAATTTAACTATACTTCAATTGCATAGATTTTGATATATCATTATATCTATCCAGGTCATAAAATGGTATATGTGTTGGGAAAAACTGGGAAGATTGAATTATCTCAAAATATATCTTGCTCTTAGAACACTTCTTGAATTCCCATTAAATTATATACTGCATATATTCTGATTTTCTTAAACAGCACTCCTAGTTTCATTTAGGTCCCAAACAAATAAAATGATTTTAACTTTTTACTAATATTAACTTATTTCATTAAGGCAGGTCATTATAATGACACCAGGCACATAGGTTGAAAGAATCATTTGTAGTAAGCTGTTTGACATGCTCAAACTGAATTTGTACCCTTCGTCAGCCCTCTTACAAAGACATGCCACCAGTTATGAGGGTGCATGAGAAAAAGTTAATTTACTCAACAAGTTAAGCATTTTACAGTACCAGGGTTTGAGGATTGGGCAGCAGAATTCTAAGATGCACTGCCAATGATCCCTACTCAGTGGCATTCACATGCCTGTGTAATGTCCTATTCCTCTGAGTGTGGGCTGAGCCTAGTGACTTCCTTCTAAAGGACAAAAGTGATGGGATGTTACTTCTCTGATTAGGTTATAAAAGATTGTGATGTCCTTCTTGCTGGCACTTTTTCTTGCCCTCTCACTTACTCATTTCGATCTTGACTGCTTGCTCTTAGGGAGATGCTCTAGATGCTCTATGGAGAGATCTATGTGGCAAAGAATCAAGAGAGGCCTCTGACCAACAGCCTAATAAGGAAATAAATCTCACCAATAATCATCTGAATGAGCCAAGAAGTGGATCCACAACACGCCTTTAGACGGGCTGCAGACCCAGTTAACGCACTGAATGTAGCATTGTAAGATACCCGCTTAAGCTATTCCAGTATTCCTGACCCAGTGTGAGATAAGAAATGTTGTTTTGAGCTGCTAAGTTTTGAGATAATTTACTATGCAGCAATAGATAATTAATATAGGCACATAGCAATGAATAAAAACACTTTACTGAAGGAATCAAGAGTTGAATAATGGGTAGGATCAACGTATCAACAATCTAGTATCAGCTGAGATGTTTCTGGTGCTTTGACTGAAGTACACATATGGAGGGTATAGAGGGGACATAAGAAAGTATATGTATTTGGAGGGGCATAGGCACTGACACATTCTTTAAAAGGGAGAAATGTGAGTTATAAGCATTAAAGTATGAAATATAATGGTCAGTTTGGAAAACTACAGGTAGTCCAGTAAGGCTGGAGCATAGAGGGAAGAGATAATCAGTCATGTCCAACTTTAAGTGTATGTAAGCATTTACAGGTAGCATACAAGTCAAAGAGGGCTCTAGTATTGAATATATTATAATTTTAGCTATATTAGTATAGTAAACTCTCAACCTCCACTAGACTCTAGATCATTTTATTATGAAATAATATCACTGATTTTGAATAAACTGGTCCATGCCCCGAGAAAGGACCTGGACAGGGTCAACCTTCCACCTGGTCACTAGACCCCTTCCACTTATTCCAGGAAATTGCTCCAGCAATTATCATTCCTCTGCATTGTCAAATATTTCCTCTCTACTGGATCATTCTCAGTCTATATTTAAAAATAAACTGCTCTCCCTGAATTCTACATACCATGTGTACATAGCTCCCCCTCTATAAAATTCCAAAGTGTTATCTACACTCACCATCTTCACATGGGTCTCCCATTTTCTTGCATCCACATCAGCCAGGGTTTTGCTCCAGCTATCTGCCAAATTTGCCTTTTTTGAAGTCATAATGACTTTTACATTGTGAAATACAATGATCAATTCTGTCTCTTCTTACTTTACCTACAGCCAGCAGCTGACTCAAATTATAGCACCTTCCTTGAAATACTTTATTGCTCCCAGAACACCCCCTTCTCCTGGTCTTCGTCTTTCTCATTCTCTTTTACTAGTTCTTCATTTTCCCATACTCTAAATATGGAATGTTCTAGATCTCAGCCCTTAGACCTCTGCTCTCTTCTGTGATATTGCGATTTATAATAAATAGATATATTTAGTCTTCATCTCCATTTCTGGCAAAGAGCTCTTAAAACCCTTGGAATTACACAAGGAGGGAGTGGTTGCAACCTCCGAACTATAGCTGGTGGGTCAGTAGCACAGGTGAGAACCTAGACTTGAGATTGAGTAGGGGGGTGGGAGGAGAGCAGTCTTATGAGACTGAGCCCTTAACCTGAGAAATCTGATGCCATCTCTAAACAGATAGTGTCAGAATCAAGTTGAACTGTAAGACACCCAGTGGGTGTCCAAGAATTGCCACCCAGTGGGTGTCCAAGAATTGGGGAAAAAACTTACATGCTGGAATTGGGTGCATAACAGTACTTTCATCTACAGTACTTTCATTCCTGAGGTGGAAGCCTTAAATAACTTCTACCAACTGATGACTTCCAAAATAAACAGTCTGGTCCTCTCTTCATCCTCTAATATCAACATTTTTTACTTGGACATTTCATATGTATTTCTTAACATGTTCTAAACCATACTCCTGATTAATCTCACCACTACTCCACTCACAAACCTGCTCCTCTCTCACAATCTTCCCATCTTAATAAATGACAACTGTAAGAGTAAAGTAACTCTGGCCAAAAATCTAGTGTTACACTTGCTTCCCCTCTCCCTTTCTCTTACCCCTTTTATGTCTCATCCATTAGCAAAAACTATTGGCTTTACTTTGAAAACAGAATCCAACCATTTTACCAAGCTCACATGGATTATTGCCAATAGTCTCCTAAATACCTCAAACTCCCATTCACCCACCAATGGTGATTCTTTTTTAAAAAATAAGTCAGGTCATGTGATCATTCTGCTCAAAACTGCAATAACTTTTTTTTTTTTTCGGATTAAAAGACAAAATTTCCACAAAGTTCCATTAACCAGCTACCATTTCCTTTCTGTCCTCATCAACTATTCTCTCCTAGGCTCAGTCTACTCCAGTTACACTAGCCTCCTCATTGTTCCTTGAACACACTAGGCACATTTTCCTTAGAAGAACTAAACTTGCTCTACCTTAAAACAGGAATGCTGTACTGTACCTCCAGGTCTTCGTTCAAATGTTCCCTTCTCTCTTATCTTTCCTCCTCCAGTCCACCTGTCTCCCATCAGTCCCCATCCCCTTTCCCTCCTTTATTTTTCTCAATAGTATATACTGCTATCTGGTATACTATGTATTTTGCTTGTTACTCTGTCTCCCTTCACTAAAATGTAAGCTCATAAGGGCAGGAGTTTTTGTCTATTTTATTTACTATAATATACTGCTATAGAACAGTGACTGAAAATAGTAGGCACTGTATAAATGTTTAGTGAATGACTGGGCCAACCAAGGGGATTCTCTTGCTGATACATTCTAATATTGGAGAGTAATCTGAATAATTTCAAAAGTACAAAATTTTCATTCATATTTCAATCATTGTGATTTATGTTCTGACAGATTTAACTCCTTAAGTATACTCATATATAGATTCCCCTCAATGTATACTAATTGTGAGGGAAAGGGTAGTCCACAATCATTGTAGACAAGAAGCAACCACACTGATTTTAAAAAACAACTTTTACAGATGATCCAAAGTGGAAAATTCATTGTAATATTACATAAAACATAACTGTTAAGGATCTGCAAAGTACAGGAGAAGAGGATTAGTAAGAATCTTAATCAAATTCTAGAAGATGAGTAAGAATCTTAATCAAATTCAACTAGTCCAAAAAAAAAAAAAAAAAGAGCCCAGAACACTTTAAGGAGCCTTTATACATTTTTTCATAAGTGATTTCTAACCCTTGAAAAAGACAGTATGTGTTTTCCATCCCTTTTCCAAATCACATATACTTCATTACTTTTTTTAGACTATCAGTAATCAAAGAAACTTAGATGAAACAATATTTAAAGTTTCTAAAAGAACAGGACTGAAAAGAGCTGAGATAAATTTCTAAACATTATTTTTACTTTGTATTTGTATAGTGTTTTACACATTTTCCACAGTGCTATACATCTTTATCTATTATGATCTTCATATTGACATGTACAATAAGTATGCAGATAATCATATCCTCCCCCACCTCCCACGTAGTTCACATATTTACAGATAGAAATAATTGAGTCTCAGAGATTAACTGACTGATTACTCAAAGTCAACAAACTATAAGTGGTTCAACTTGGACTATAACAGTTATTTCAACTCTAACTCCACTGTTTCCTATCATGACATATTACCTCTCTCAGTGCTTAAAGAAAGTTATCACTGCGTAAGTCTACAAAGATTTGACTGCCTTTCTGCCTCAACAACTAGAAACTAGAAACTAGAAAAAATATAGGAAACAATTATTTTCTGACACTGAACAAAAGCCACACAAAATTGTGATCTCGGACTATTTCCCCAAAAGAGCAATAAATTAAAGAACCTCCATCTTTCTGTCTGCCATTTCCAGACAATGGTACAGAGAAGGGTAATTCCAAGAGAACTCAGCAGTTTCAGTGATCTGTGGGACAGACAGTATCAGTGGTCTGGTATGTTCAACAGAAGCATGAAAACAAAAGAGGTGGGCAATGTTGGACAAAATAATGGCTGAGACAATTTAAATTTGTTGAAAAATAACAACTTATAGTTCCAAAAAGTTCAAGGAATCTCAAGAAAAATAAACACAAACACACATTCACAAATACTCATAATGCACATCATTAACAAATCACTGAACAGAGTGATAAAAACCTTAAAAGCGACCAGAGGAAACAATGGAACAAAGATAAGAATAATCACAGATTTCTCCTCAGAAGATAGAGAAAATAACAAAATAAAATCTTTAAAGTGCAACAAGGAAAGAAAAAAGACAATCTGGTATGCAAAAAGAGTTAACATAGCAAGCTCAAGACTTCTTTCTTTAGAAAGGCTGGACTGAAAGGTTAGCCTTTGGCCGGTGTCTGTGAACTTGGATTTAGGGAAGGTTTCTAACATTCCCTAATTAATGTCTGTGCAAACGGTTTATGATAAACACATCTGCTTTCCTTCTGGGAGTCTGGAATTTTGGTACTTGCTAGGCAGAGGGTGCCTATGTGAACAACCCTCAGTAAAAACTTGGACACTGAATCTCTCGGAGTTTCCTTGTTAGACAACATTTCACAAGTGCTGTCACAATTTATTTCTGGAAGAATTAAACATGTCCTATGTAACTATACTGAAATTCTCTGAAGCTTGTGCTCCAGACTTCACCTGTGCATCTTTTCTGTTTGCTAATTTGGCCTTTTGCTGTAATAAATTACGAGTATGACCATAGTCTCAGTCTTCAGAGTCCTAGCAAACTACCAAACCCGAAGATAGTCCTGGAGATTCTTAACACACTATAATTCAGTACCTAGCAAAAATATCTTTCCAAAATGTTGATAATACTTTTTCTGACAAAAGCTGGGAGAATCTGTCAACAGACTTGCACAATTAAAAACCTTAAAGATTTTTTGCAGAAGAAAAATGATACTCGATAAAAACATGAATCTATACAAAAGAAATGAAAAGCACTAAAATAGAAAGTATGTGAATAAACAAACTATATTTTCTTATTTTAAAGTTTTTAGAAGAAAACTGCTTTAAACAAAAAACAGTAATCTTTATAGGGTTTGTAACATACATAGAAGTAAAATGTATAACAACATTTGGTCAAAGAATGGAATAAGGACAATGAAAATATACTGCACCTGAACTCACATTATACATGAAATGGTATAATATTATTTGTAAGAAGACTGTGATAATAACAAAAAATGGTTAAAATTAAAAGACTATAAAGATATACCAGGCTAACACTAATCTAGAGAGAGCTGGAGTAAGGGATAAATAAGTCATTTCATAATGATAAAGGAATCGATTCATCAAGAGGATATAAGAATCCTAAACTAATAGCAGCTTCATAATACATAGAGCAAAAACTGATAGAATTTCAAGGAAGAACAGACAAATCCACAATTATTATGAAAAATTCAAACACTCCTCTCTCAAATACTGATAGAACAAGTAAATAGAAAAGTAGTAACAGCAGACTTGAATAATATCTTCAACCAACTGGAATTAACTGACATTTATAGAACATTCCACCCAACAACAGCAGAATACACATTTTTTTCAAGTACACACAGACTACCTTTTGAGCCATAAAATCATCCTCAATAAATTTTAATTTAAATCATACAAAGTACATTGCACTTAAATTAAAATTGGAACACCTAAAAAATCTCCAAACATCTGGAAACAACACACTTCTAAATCTTAGAAAAGTGGCTCTGAAATCAATGACTTAAACTTCTACCTTAGGAAATTATTAAAAGAGCAAATTAAACCTAAGCGGTAAAGTGTTTTCTCCTTTTCTGTAAGAAAAGTAAGCAAAAGAAAACAGAAAAGGAAAAAACAAGATAGAAGGACAGCAAAACAGAAAATAGAAAAAGCCCAAGACACAAAAAGCTAATTCTTTAAGATTACTAAAATGTAAAATGGTAAAGACAATTTAGAAGACAGTTCAGCAGTTTCTTAGAAAACTAAACATATTCTTACCATATAGTCCAGCAATCATGCTCTTTGTTACTGACAAAAATGAGTTGAAAACCTCTATCTATACCTGCACATGGATATTTACTTCAGGCTTATTCATAATTATTAAAAATTAAAACCAACCAAGATGTCCTTCTGTTAGGTGATAAACTATGATATATTCAGACAATGGAAATTATTCAATGCTAAAAAGAAATGAGCTATCAAAAGACATGAAGGAACCTAAAATGCATATTACGAAGTAAAGGAAGCCAATGTGAAAAGGCTATACAACTATATGATCCCAACTATATGACATTCTGAAAAAAGTAAAACATGAAAACAGCAAAGATCAGTGGTGGCCAGAGGTTAATGGGGAGGGAGAGGTGAATAGGTGGAACACAGGATTTTAGGCCAGTGAAACTACTCTGCATGATGATATAATGGTGAATACATGTCATTAAATATTTGTCCAAACCCAGAGAATGTACAACACCAAGAGCACCAAGAGTGAACCCTAATGCAAACTACGGCCTTTGAGTAATAATGATGTGTTAATGTAGGTTCATCAATTTTAACAAATATAACACTCCCGTGGGGATGCTGATTATGGGGGAGGCTATGTATGTATGGAAGAAGTGGGGATATGGGAACTCTGCACTTTCTACTCAATTTTGTTGTGAATCTAAAACTTCTCTTAAAAACTAAAGTCTATTTAAAAATTAAAAAGAAAAGTCAATTAAACCAAAAGCTGGTTCTTTGAGGTCAGTAAAACTGATAAACCACTAGCCAGACTAGTTGCGGGGCGAAAAAGGGGGAAAAAACAACATACCAGTATCAGAAATAAAAGTGAGAAAATAGATACTAAAAGATGAATAATAAAGAAATGTTATGAACAACTTTATGTCAATAAATTTAATAACTCAGACAAAAAATTTCTTGAAAGACAAACTACCCAAGCTCACTTAAGAAAAAATAATCAGAATAACCCTGTATCAAAATGTTAGAATTGTAGTTTAAAATCTTCCCATAAAGGGAATCCCGGGCCTAACTGGCTTCACTGGTGAATGCTACAAAAATCTAAGGAAGAAATAATATCAATACTAAAAAACACCTAGAAAATTGAAAAAAGAGGGAACATTTCTTAACTCATTCTACAAGGTCAGCACTACCGTGATTATCAATATGAAAAAAGACATTCTAAGAAAACTAAGGACCAAATCTCCCATAAATATAGATGCAAAAATTCTTAACATTTCTATAAATCAAATACAACAATTTAAAGTATAAACATCATGATTGAGTGGTGTTTTTATGAGAAAAGCAAGGTTATTTATTTTAAAATAAATCAATTGATTTATCTAAAAAGAAATTTATTTATTTAAAAATAAATCAATGTAAAATAAAACATTTTCAATAAAAGTCTATTCCTTAATGTGGTACCCATGTTCTCATTTTCTTATTCTTTAAACTGTACATTCCTTTTAGCTTTTTTCTTCATTTGAAAAAGAGAATAACATTTCCCTCAAAGAAGAGTTGTAGTAATTAAATGACATAGGTATGAAAATGTAATGAAGGCAGGGTCAGAGAGGGAGAGAGAGAGTGGAATTTCTCCATTAGAGTAATTCTGAGTTTACTTAATCTCTGAATTTCAATGTTTTCTTTTGTAAAATGGAGATACTAATACTTTCTCATCAGGTTGGAGGAATAATAAAGTGACATAAATATTAAGTACTTGGTACCCTTATATATAGTAACAAAGCCAACATTTACTAGTTTCCCTCACCTTTTAGTGCCCATATACAGTATCTCCAATATAACAGAAAAATCCAACATGATAATAGCAACTAGCTCAAAACAAAAATGTGAATGATATCAATTCAAGAAGTATATATATTTTGTTTCACCAATAGTAATAAGATATAGAAAAACTCTAGATAATACTCTACAGTTTAACATATTCAGACTCCACATCTACATTAAGACATGAAGAATGTATTAAATAGTATTTTAAAAATCAAATTCCTTAGTGTCATCTTAATTTCATTCAATGCCAATATGAGGTTTTACTCTTCAGAGTTCTCAGCAATGAAATGTGACATTCTATTTGGTAATAACAAAAAAACTCCAACCGCATTTGTGTGTGAAATCTCATGGTTCTTCAAAAGAATAATGCTCCAAGAAAGAAAAAGAACAGAGTGCACATGAGAAAAGTCAATAACCTGAATAAATAAATATATCCATCACACCCTGCAAACCACATAAAGCACTATAGTTTACAATTTGCTCCATAGTTGTTATCTTCAAAAACAGCTTTAACCAAAACCAGGGCAAAAATCAGAAGTAAAAAGATTCTGGGGAATATTTCAAAAGTAGCTTTTAGGTTACACTAACTAGAATCAAGCATTCACATAACTGTTATGTAAAAATGTATTTCTTTTATTTATTAAGCACCTAATTTTGAAAAAAAAAAAGCTGGACATCACCTTCTGATATATCTTGAATACTCAGAATCTATTTTTTTAAGATCAGAATCTCCCATGTTATTTAAGTTTCCTCCTTTTAACTGCCTACTCTTTAATTAGCGTAATATTAAGATAATTAAAATTGTGTGCTACTCTATACATTTCATATTTCTTTCACATAATTTTAACTCCCATAAACAATTTGGTGAAAAGATAGGTAGTATTATCTTAGCCTATGGAGAAGACAGCTGAAGGTCTGAGAGATAAAGTGATTTGCCCATGATCATACATAGCTGGAAAGCAGAGAAGCTAGAATTAATTAGAACCTTTATCATAACCCAGCTCACTTTCTACTTTATTACAATGCTTCAGGCAACATTTGAAGAAAGGAGATACAAATCAAATCACTTAAGTCTCTATGTAAATGATAGCTAAGTCAATTATCTGGAGGTGAAAGAGGTTAAAAATTATTGGTTACAAGGAGATACAGATTCAAATTTGCCAACTATTCCAATCTTTTCACTATCCCAATATTCTTTTTTAAAAGAAAGAAATACTTAATAATTTTTACATTGCTTTATATGACAGAAAGCTCTGAGCATGGACAAATTAAACCAGTAAAATATGAATAAGCATATTTTGACTTACTATGAAAGTATAACAAAAAAAGAATGGATTAAAAAACCTCAGAGCACTAAGACACAACAAATGGAGACATTATAACTGCCTGCTCCAATATCCATTCTGCAAATCCAAGTGGCAGCAACTTGGAGAACTGACTTTAGCTTATAGGTGGGTTTATCCTCACTGCCAGAAATTGGTTCAGAAATGTGGAATCATGCCAACGAGATATGAAAATAGGTTTTCTGGTAGCTTCTGGTTGTTTGTCCTTTCTGCTAAGAGAATGCCAGACTTTTTCTTCCTTGCAGAACATATGGTTCCTTCCTGGCAACCATTATACAACTACAAGGAAGATCCAGCCTTGGTATAAAGCCAGCATTATGGATGACAGAGTGGAACAATGCAAAGAATCTGAATCCTTGGTGTCTTCATTAAAGTACTGAATAACTAATCCTAAAGCCCACTGTGCCTCTGGACTTCCAGTTCTGCTAAGCTAATAAATTTCCATATTATATAAGGCTGTCTGAATTGGGCGTTCTGATACAGCTGGAAGAGCCTAACTAAAACAGACATGTTGATAATACATCTGCAGTTATATACCAAGCTTTCCATCTTGAAGATTTTAGCTGCTTGCTCATTACACCCTCTCCAACATTATTACTTGATTACACTTGATCATCTCAACATGCATACACACAGTATACCTCATTGCACCCCAGCCTACACTCTCATATTAGAGAATACACTATGCCCAACCCCTGGATGGTAGAGCTCTCTGACACACTGAGGACAGTTACCTGAACATAATGAGCAACAGTTTGGTAAGTGGCAGAGAGAGAGTAAGCAAAACAGAGTGATTCTGGATGTAAGAGCAAACATATTCATGGCAAATCAAACCATGTGCAACCCTAGTTTATGGGTAACAGATACTATGAGTAAGCAGAGTGACCTAGAGTGTAGAAAAAAGAAGAATGGAGCAGGCATTTGTGGTACTAAGAAAAAAGAAGGGAGCTGGAGTCAATATCTACCTGAATGTCTCCCATGAAGTACAGTTATATTCTATTTTCAGTATTCGGTTACTGGTAAGATTACTGGTCTAACAACAGGAAAATGGCTTATTTCCTGTAAGTTTAGATAATGATATATTAGACAAAAACTAAAAAAAAAAAAACAAACACCTTGCTTTAAAAAGTTTTATTACATGTAAAAATGTTCACAAATATTGGCCATGCATAATGATACCTTTTGTTTATGTAAACATAAAAAAATAATACACAGAAAAAAAACAATAGGAAAAAAACCCACTAGCATATAAAAGGTCGGTTTTGGAGGTAAAAAATATGGTCTATTTTTATTTTCTACAAGCATGTTCAAGTTAACTGGTAATAAAATTAACATTGCAAAAAACAGGTGGGATTATAGTAGACAAAATGTAAATACTTTAATTCAATTACACACAGATGTGTGGTTATTTAAATACTGTCATATATCACTAGCAAACCACTAACTACTGGAACAAAGATATTAATGACCATAAATGACAAAAAACAAAGTCTTTGCAAAAATATTTAGAAAAGCAACTAAAAAACAAAATCTAAAACTCCACGAAAAGTAGCAACAATAAATTCCAGGATGGTGGGAGAATCTGTTCTCCAGGCTTACTATATTATAATGTTAAAAACATCCAGTTTTCAATAAAAAAATTATGAGGCATGTGATGTAACAAAATATATGATCCACTCAGAAGAAAAAAATTATTCCTGAGAAAGGCCAACATTAGATATATTAGATTTTTAATCAACTGGCTTGAACATGCTCAAAGACCTTAGAGAAATCATAGACAAGGAACTAAAGGAAACCATAAGAATGAGGTCTCAACAAATAGAGAATACCAATAAAAAGACACTAGTAATAAAAAAGAACCAAGTGGAAATTCTGAAACTGAAAAGTATAATAACCGAAATAAAAAATTTACTGGAAGGGTTCAACAGAAGATTTGAACAGAAAAGTAAAAATCGGCCAACTTGAAAATAGGTCAATTGAAACTTGAAGACAGCTCTATTATGTCTTTTTTTGTTGTTGAGTTTTAAGAGTTGTTTATATATTCTGGATACCAGATCCTTGTCAGATATATGATTTGCAAATATTTTCTCTCATTCTGTAGGTTTTTCTTTTCACTTTCTGGATAGAATCTTTTGATGTACAATTTTTTTTTTTATTTTGGTAAAGTCCAATTGATCTATATTTTCTTTTTGGCACAAGGTCACCTAGCTATAACTAGAACCCAGTTTTCCTAAATCCCCTCTCACTGTTTTTCTTATAATCTGTTAAGAAACTTCCATAACAGTTTTCGGTAATGAATGTCCTGATCAAAAGAGTGGGTGTGCTAGATTATTCTATCTTAAAAAATCTAACATGTTTCAACAGTGATTAAAACCTAAGTTTTATATTTTATTAAAAAAAAAAACTCAGTCACTGTTGCTGTTCAAACATTGTACTGGAAGTTCTACCCAGAACAATTAGGCAAGACAAAAGAAATGAAAGGCATCCAAATTGGAAAGAAGTGAAACTAGCTCTATTTGCAGATGACATGATCTGATACATAGAAAATTCTAATGACTCTATAAGAAAAAATAGTAAAGCTAATAAACAAATTTGGCAAAGCTGCAGGATACAAGATCAACAAACAAAACTTAGTTGTATTTCTATACACTAGCAATGAACTGAAAAGAAAATTAACAAAACAATTTCATTTGTAATAGCTCCAAAAAAAAATAAATAAAAGTTAGAAATAGATTTAACCAAAAAAGCGCAAGACTTATACAATGAAAGTGACAAAAGATTGTTGAAATTCAAGATCTAAATAAATGGAAAGACATCCCACGTCCATGGATGAGTAGGCTTAAAAATGTTAAAACGGTAATATTCCCCAAAGCGATCTACTGACTCAATGCAATCCCTAGCAAAATCTCAACAATTGTTTTTTGCAGAAAGAGAAAAGGTAATCCATAAATTCCTATAGAATTGCAAAAGATTCCAAACAATGAAAACAGTGTTGGGGGGAAAAAAGTTAGAGGACTTTTAACTTTTAAAATAAAAAGTTTTCTATTTCAAAATATACTAAAGCTACAGTAACTGTGCAGTACTGGCATAAAGATAACATACAGATCAATGAAAGAGATCTGAGAGTCTAGAATAAACCCATTCATCTATGGTGAATGGATTTTTAACATGGATGCCAAGACCATCAACAGGGAAAGAATATATTTTCAACAAACAGTATTGAGATAGTTGGATATTCACATGATAAAGAAGAATTGGGACCCCTACATCACACCATATATGAAAATTAACTCAAAATGAAGCAAAGACCTAACATAGCATAAACAATAAATTCCATGACAAAAATATAGAGTTAGGTCTACATGACCTTGGATTTGGAATGGTTTCTTATATATGACACCAAAAGCATGAGCCAAAAAAGGAAAAACAGATCAACTAGACTTCACCAAAATTAAATTTTGTTCATCAAAAGACACTAGCAAGAGAGTAGAAAGAAAACCTATAGAATGAGAGAAAATATCTGCAAATCATGTATGACAAAGATATACTATTCAGAATATATAAACAACTCTTACAACACAACAACAAAAAGATGAACCTTATTAAAAATTAGGCAAAAGATTTGATATTTCTCCCAACAAGACATACAAATGGTCAATAAGCGCATGAAAAGATGCTCCGCATCACTAGACATTAGGGAAATGCAAATCAAAACCACAATAAAATGCCACTTCATACTCACTAGGATAGCTATAATTTAAACAATAATAATAACAACATTAAAGATGTAGAGAAACTGGAACCATCATACATTGCCAATGGGAATGTAAAATGTTATAGCCATCATGAAAACAGTATAGTAATTCCTCAAGAAGTTAATCATATAATATCCATATTGTACAATTTTGTTCCTAGGTAGATATATCCGATAATTAAAAACAGGTGTTTAATTTTAAAATTTTACACAAATATTCACAGTAGCAGTATTCGCTACAGCCAAAAAACAGAAACAAAATAAATGTCCATCAATGAATGAATGGATAAACAAAATGTGTTATACCTATTCAAGGACGTATTATTCAGCCATAAAAAGGAATGAAGTAGTGATACAAGCTACAACATGGATGAACCCTGAAAACAATATGTTAAGTGAAAGAAGCAAGACACAAAAGGGCATATATTGCATGATTCTATTATATGAAATATCCAGAGTTAGGGAATTCAAAGAGACTGATTGCCAGAAGCTGGGGGAAAAAAAGGAATGGAGAATGATTGTTTAATGGGTACCAGGGGTGATGAAATGTTCTAAAATTAGATAGTGGTGATAGTTACACATTCTTAATGTAGATTTGGACAACACTATCAACCAACTTGATCTGACTGACATTTCTAAAACACTCTACCCAACGGCAGCAGAATACACATACTTCTCAAGAGTACGCAGAACACTTATGAAAAGAGACCATAATCTACACAATAAAACAAGGCTAAATTCGAAATTATTCAAATTATACAAAGTATGTTCCCTGATCATGATGTAATTAAATTAGAAATCAGTAATACAAAGATCTTAGAAAAATCCTTAAGTATCTGGAAATTAAAGAACACATGTCTAAATAATGCATGGGTTAAATAAGGGGAGAAGCAAATTAGAAGGTATTACTAACTGAATGAAAAACATAACAAGCCAGAATTGTAAAATTATGCTAACTGTGGGATAGTAATAAGCACTTAAGGAGAAATTTGTAGCAGTAAATGCTTATTGGAAAAGAAGAAAAGTCTCAAATCAATGCCCTAAGCATCTGCCTTTTAGAAACTAGAAAAAGAGCAAATTAAATCCATAGTAAGCATAAGAAATAATAAAGATCAAAGCAAAAAATCAACAAAACACAAAACAGAAATAAAAGAGACAAATCAATGAATCTGAAAGCTGGTTCTTTGAGAAGAGCAATGAAATTGACAAACCTCCAGCCAGACTAATCAAGAAAAAGAGACACAAATGACCAATATCAGGAATGAAAGAAGTTACATCACTATAGATTCTATTGATAATAAGAAAACATGATAACCAATAAATTACATCAATAAATTTGACAACTTAGATGAAAGAGACATTTACAAACCACTTATATGACAATGGACTCATATCTAGAATATATAAACAACTCTTAAAATTCAACAGTAAAAAAAACAAAAATTTAATTAAAAAATGAGAAGACATAAAGAAACATTTCATGAAAGAGGATACACAGATGGCAAATATAATATGCAGAGCATCACTGGTCATCAGAAAAATGCAAATTATAACCATGATGAGATACCACAACATACCTATTAGAACACCTAAAATAAAAAATAGTGACAATACCAAATGCTAACAATACAGAGAAACTAGATCTCTCATACAATGCTGATAGGAATGTAAAATGGTACACCACTCTAGAAAATGGTTTGGCAGTTTCTTAAAATACACTACGTTTTCTTCAATACACTTACCAAATTACCCAGCAATTACACTCCTAGTCAGTTATCCCAGATAAACAAAAAACTCAATCCACACAAAAACTTGTACACAAATGTTGACAGCAGCTGTATTTGTAATAGGCAACCATGAGAAGCTGCCCAAATATCCATTAATGGGTGAAGATTAAACAAACTCTGGTATATCCATACCATGGGATACTGTTCAACAAAAGAAAGGAACTATTGGTACATACAACAACTTGGATAAATTTCAAGAGAATTTTGCTGAGTAAAAAAAAGCTCAGTATCAAAGGTTACATGCTGTATGATTCTACTTATATAACACCTGGAAATGACAAAATACAGTGATGCAGAACAGATCAGTGATTGCTAGAGGTTAGGGGGATGGATGTCAGTATAAAGGGATATAAAGAGATGTGACTTTCTGGTGATGAAACAGCTCTGTATCTCAACTGTGATGGTGATTACACAAATCTACACATATGATAAAACTGCAAAGAATTACACACATACACACACATGAGTACATGTAAAACTAGTGACATCTGAATAAGATCTGTGGATTATACCACGGTCAATTTTCTGGTTTTGATATTGTCCTATAGCTATGTAAGATGTTACCATTGGAAGAAATTGGATGAAGGGTACATGGAGCTTCTCTGAACTAATTTTGGGACTTCCTGTGAGTCTATAATTACCTCAAAATAAAAATTTACAATATACTCTTTTTTTTAAACAATACACTCTTGACCAAAAGAAAGTAATTAGAGCAGTATAAAAATATACACAACCAAAACAAACCAAAGTCTTACTGAGATCTCAGACTTCCAATTTCCTATCCTCTCTCCAGAAGCAACTATTGGTCCCTTTTTTGTATCCTTCCAGAAAAGTCTATGTACAGAGAAACATGAGTGTGTTTACTACTGTGTGCATATCTATGTGTATTTATATTCACAAATACACAATTTACTTTTTTTTACAGTAATGTCAGCCTATCATAAATACTGTCCTACAACTTATTTTTTTCACACAATAATACATCTTAGAGATGAGCTCATGCAAAAGTGCTCCTTTTTTCTTTCTTTTTGTGGCTGTGACATCCATCATGTGGTTGTACTACCATTTATTTAACCAGACCCATATTAAGAGTAATTTGGGCTTTTCATAATGTAATGAATATTAAAATGGAGAAAGATAAAGTCTTTAAAATTACTGAATTAAAAGTATAAACATTTATTTTAATAAGTAAAGCCAACTTCTCCAAAAACTACACAAATTTACATTCTTGCCTATGGTGTATGACAGTGAGTGATTCTATATGTCCTTGCCATTATTGTATATTACTGAATTTGTGAATCTTTGTCAATCTGGCTAGTGAAAAATGCTCTATTGTTGTTTAAATCTGCATTATATGATGATGACAATGATGATGATGATGGTATTACTAACACTTGATACTATATGAAACCATAAGGTGTTGAGAATAAGTGATATACCTAAGAGAAAGTTTTGCTATGGAAAATTATAATCAAGGAAAGTCCTTAGAAGATAGTTTGATTAAACTCTACTCAATAAATGCTTTCATGTCTCAATGACAGAATGTCCACTTCTCTTGTCATTTCAATTGTTAAAAACATCATTATGTACCAATATTTCCCTTCCTCTTTCATTTCTTGTCCCTAGTTCTATCCTCTGGGGATGCAAAAGATGTTTCAATCCCTCTTCTGTATGCTATTTCCTCATGTATTTCACAGAATCACAGATTTGAGACAGGAAGAATTTTAAAGATCATTCAATTACTCGATTTTAAAAACATTACCATACACCCCACTAAGGTGTTCTTTTCTCCAAGTTGAAAATCTTAAATGTTACAATTATTTTGCAAGTATCTGTTTCAAGACACTTCATACTGATTAACTCTCCTCTGAATACACGGTTTGTCAATGCCTTCCTTAAAGTATGACAAACAGAACTGAGACTACTGAGCTAAATAAGGATAATCAACTACGTTTTGGACAACAGCCTTCAAAATAATGTTGTTTTTAGTGGGTATTAGCCTTTGGGCAGTTATAATAAACCACTGACTCACTAACTTTGGACAAGTAAGAAGACACATCCAGGCACACACCTGCTTTAAAAAAAAAAAAATCACTGCTGTTAGCTCTCCGAGTCTCCAAGTCTATATTTGTGCAGAGTTTTAAACATTCAATCGCAGGGCTTTGTTTTTATCAAATATAAACATATCATATATAAAATTATTATAATATTTTCTTACATATAATCTTTCTTCTAATTATTAAAAATAAGAGGATGGGGGGTGGGAGAGGATCCTGATTCTGTTACATAACATACTAGCATTCCGCCCTCACAATTCTGAGTAACTGACAAATATCTTAAATAGGACATGAGGGAAAAACAGCATCTTGAGGCACACCAAAGAATAAAAGGCAATTTACTTTTAACATCAATGCATTAATCAATTACAAATCCACCTACCTATGTAATTATCAGACTACACTCCTCTTGTAGATAACCATAAAAGGCTGTCAAATATATAATCATATAACTTTGGAAGTTATAGCTGTTTAACCTTGGAGAGTCCCCTTCCTTATTTGTAAATCAGAACTAAATGAGGCAATCTATGTAAAGCATTTAACCTAATGTCTAGCACAAACTTAAAAGCTAATAAATGTAGATATAATGCTAGATAGACTGTGGCCAGAGTATCTCCTAATGTACCCACTAGTTTACTTACCCTGAATAAAAAAAGTGAGGCTAGTGTGGCATGACTTGTTCTGTATGAATTCATGCTGGGTCCTAGTGATCACTGTTTTCTTTTTTAAGTACCAACAATACATGTGTTCTATAATCTGAGAATTTGTTCAGGAACAATATCAAGGTCACCAGCTTTATCATTAGCAACCTTTACTTGCTTTACAACATATGTCAGTAGCTAAAACACTTTTACACATAGCTGTTCAAAAACAAGATCTTCTGAATTCTTTTGAAAATCAGGATGAATTTATTAGTGTTGATAAATGTACAGTGGTTGTATAAGATGTTAACATTACGGGAAGCTGGGTGAAAGATACATGGGAATTCTCTGTACCATCTTTGCAATTCTCCAATAAATATGTAACTACTTTAAAATTAAACATTTTTTTTTAAAAATCCAGATGGTATTTTCCCACCTCCGATAAATTCTTTCTTAAAACCTCAAATATTACCAACCACTGAGGCACAAATTCTTTAGAAGCCTTTAAGCTCTATAATCTGGCATAAGAGACACTAATCCCAGCAACAAGAATTCTCATAACATCCCACACAGAGAGTTAATATTCAATAAATAATAGTCATCCCCAAATTTTATTTTTGGATGCAAGGGCCTTAACAAAATCTATCACAAAAGTAAATATCTTTTCCCTAAAGCATTAAAACTCTGTAGAATCCAAGCTCTGATTCTTATTGCTCAAACCACTTATTTAGCAGTAGCATTCAAGTCAAGTTCAAAAAGACCTTTGATGTATGAGATGAATCACTACTATGCTATTAGCATAAAAACCTTTTAAGAATATATTTTTAAAATAGGTTTATACCATGGCTGATTGATTTTTGAATTAGGTAAATAAGAGTTTAGTAGGAAAATAATTAATGTTATTTGCAATTATTCAAGCTCAAACTTTTACTGTTAAGCAGCAAAATCATGAAAATTCTGCTAAAACTGTAACCATCAGGCAAAGAAATCCTAAAATATCGAAGAATAAAGTTATCTTTCCCCTAAACGTTCTCTTAAATACCTCCAAATAGCTTTTGTATTTTAAAGAGTTTCAGGTATCAACGATCTAATTTATCAAAAACTTGGCTTTCCTTTTTGAAACAGTTTTGTAGAATCGGTACTATAAACAGAAGTGCTATTGTCAAAGAATCGATCCAATAATAAAAAGAGCTAAGGCCACTTGTCTTATAGAAAATTACTGCCAAATACTGCCAGACACTGCTTTTCTTCCTTCTGGGCCAGTAGCCAGATACTAATCATTTTTAGACCCTAATTTTTATTACACAATTTAGTATACACAATACCACATCTGAACTAGACAGTATTTTAATGAATGTTCTCCATAATTCGTCTAATGTTTTGACATACATAGATATACACACATGATTTACAATACCTCTGGAACTACACAAAAGAAACTGGTAACTGTGATTGCCTCCAGGGCAACTGTTTAGGTCCTAGAATTTTGTATGTTTCTGCAATAACTAGTCAAAAAATTAATTTATCTTTTAAAAGGAAAAACTCTAATAATAAAACATTCATTCTAGTTCAAATATTTCATCTTAAAAATAACATGAAGTATTATGTCTATAAAGATTTTATATGTAATTATTTTTAAAATTTATAATGTTCAACTTCACTGATAATCAAAGAAACACAAATTAAGATCATTTTTATCAAATTAGAAAAGCTTTTTAAAACTAATATTGAAAACTGGCATATAAATTGGCATTACCTTTCTAGAAAACAATGTGTCAATACCTATAATTCTTAAATTTCTTACCTCTTGACTGAATATTTTTATTCCTATCCTAAGAAAATAATCAAGTAGAAAGATTTACATACAAAGATTCTCATTAGTATCAGCAAAGGAATAAAATGTTCAATAATTGGGAATGATTAAATCATTATATATCCACTCAATAGATTATGCTGCTATTAAAAAATTAGGTTTTGAAACAATTCTAACAAAGTAGAAAAATCTTCATGATTTACTGCTTACTGGGGGCAATAGACATTATACAGATGAATAAATATAATCATGGAAGAAGGAAGTATACCATAACGTTAGCAATGCTTTGAGTCATTAGATTTTTTACTTTTGTATTTCTCCAAGTTTTTTAAATGAATTCTCAGAACTTATAAAATCAGGGGAAAATATTTTATTTTATACATACATACCAACCACACATAAAGTTTACAATATTGTAAAACTGATGTGGTATTTAAACAGGTAAAATTAATTAAGTTTAAACCTTCTAATTAATAACATTTATGGAAGCCAATGACACATTAGCCAATAAACTATGTATCATTAAAATGATTCCTACCATACAATAAGCACTACCAACTAGCTTATTTTTAAATCAATACAATAAAAAACTTTTTCTGTAAGGCTATCACATGGTAAAATATGAACAAAAATTAAATCCTTTCAAACAAAATAATGTAATTATGAGTTAAATTATAATACTTATTAAGATAAGTAATATCCCTAAAAGAAGGAACTGATTAAATGAACATATATCATCTAAATTAACAAGTATAACCAAATTTTTTCCTTAAAATGGACTGAGTTTGCTAGTGAGAGAAATAATACTTATTAATGAATGGGTAAATTATCATTTCTCAGACATTAACTAACCTGTATAGTTTCAAATGCAGATGGTGTTTACCTCTAAAGATTATTTCCACCACTAGCTGCACACTTAGAAATCGCAAATCTCACCAAGTAACTATTATGCTTAGCATCCTTCAGTGGGTTACCACTGCTTTAAATTGAAATTCCTTACATTTATTTTAAGATCCTTCATAATATGGTATTTGCTTTTACTCCCTACTCCTTCCTCTGGCTTGCTTCCTTTGCTCTAGTCCAATGGTTTGCAAAGTGTGATCCCTGAACCAGAAACATCTCTATCAGCTGTGAACATGTTAGAACTCCAAATTCATGAGCCCCTCTCGTACCAGGAGATTCATATGAACATTATAGTTTGAAATCCACAGCTCTAGCCCTCCTGAATTGCCTGCATATCCTCAAATCTGCTCTCTACAAATGCAGTTCCCTACCTATAGTATTCTTTTACCCACCCCATTCCCTACAGGATATCCCATCCACCTGCTCATCTTTCAAGTCTTAGCTTAGAAATCACTTCAAAAGGGAACTGAAAACTTTTCCAAATGAGAAAAATATTTCTCAAGATTTCTATTATTGTCGAGTCTCTCATTTGCATCCTTCACCAACTGAAGCCACTTCTAAAGTGACTTAAGGCCATCAAAGAAAACCTTTGTTTGACATATCCCCAAACATCAATTAGTAACACACAACAGAAATCAAACAGATTCATAGTTTTTCTACCCACTGATTTCAAATAGATTTCAAGCTGTATAGAAGAGTAGGAAAATATAATGTATGGTAAAACCAAATTGTCAGAAAGAAATGGCTTTTATTGTTGGAAAAATATAGGAAAATAGCCAACCAGGACTGAAATTCCTATCTTAAAATTAATTAATTTCAATTTTCTCTTTTCTGCACATATTTCTCCCATCTTCTGGAGGAGAGAGAGCAAGTAATAAATATTGTCTTAAAAAAAAAAGGCAAAAGGAAAAAGAAATGTGTAGACTGGATTAAATTCAATACATGTTTTATGTCAGATATAAGAAAAAAAGCATGAACTAGAAACTGTTCTCCAATATTTTTAGTAAGTTTGCGATAATCTCACAGTACACGATTAATCAGTAATTTATCTTCAATTATTTAATGATCATCTAGCATATGCTAAGAACCACATGGGATTAAGAATTATGTGTATCTACGTATGTATGTATCTGGAGAGAGAGAGAGATGAGGTTAATTCCTAGTTATTTAACCAATAAATGAATCCTTATGCACTCTAAAACAAAAATACAAAACTCTTCATAGCAGCTTTGTTCTAAAACTTGAAATGGCTCAAATGTCTATCAACAGTAGAACAGAAAAATATAATCATAAAATGGAATGCTACACAATGATGAAAAAGAATGAACTACTGCTAACTCTAAAAAATGAATCTCATAGACCTAATGTTGAACAAAGAAAACCAAAAAAAAAAAAAATGATTTGATTCCATTTATACGAAGTTCAGGAATAAGCTACTAATCTATTGTTATGGGAGGTCAGAACAGTGGTTACTTTTGAAAAATACTAACTAGGAAAGAGCATGAGAAAGGCTTCTAAGGTCCTAGAAGTGTTCTATATCTCAATCTGGTTGATTACAAGTTTACATATACAGAATTCATGGAGTTGTTGAATTTTCTCTGAGCCATGTCCTTAAGACTTTGAGATCCTCGATATTACTTTCCTAAAAGCCACTCTTGGCTTTTTTTTTTTTTTTTTTTGTCTTGGGGGAAGTTGGGCATCTGATGTTCCTTCCAAATAATGGTATTATAATACCAATGTTCACAACTAGCTTAATAAAGAAACTCAACCAACTAGCTGTGTGATCTTGAGCGAGTCATTCAACTTCTCTTGCCAGTTCTCTCACATACTATACGACGGAGTTGGACTAATTGGTCTCTAACATCCAATTAATCTCAAATTCTCTACTTTAGCTTTTTTGAAAAAACTGAATGGATAAACCATACAATCTACTTCAATTTATAAAATGAGTAAAGTAGCTATTAATAATTTTAAATACACTGAATAAGCAGTTATATTCAAACAGTAGGGTAGCATTTTGAAAAGTCATAGAATCTGGAGTTAAGACAGACCTGAATCTAGTCATAGCCTGCTTCTTAGAAGA
This sequence comes from Macroglossus sobrinus, assembly GCA_004027375.1. Taxonomy (NCBI): domain Eukaryota; kingdom Metazoa; phylum Chordata; class Mammalia; order Chiroptera; family Pteropodidae; genus Macroglossus; species Macroglossus sobrinus. The sequence continues at coordinate 45,127 of PVKZ01003012.1, forward strand.
CAGTGACCCTGTGTAAGTTATTAAATGTTCAGGATATGTTTTGAAAATTAAAGGCAATGTATATAAAACAATTATTAAGCCCCCACACACAGGCAACAATCATTTTCCATATAGAAAGCAGCAAAGGTAAAATATCTACAAATCACTAATGTCCAAGATCTGAAATACAAACTATTTCATAACTCTCCTAGGAATTTTACATATAGTAACTAGTGGTTGCCTAAAAATACTGCAATACTTTTCTGCAAGTTTAACAGAGTAACCCTTAATTCCTATAGTGTGGTGAGTCTAACGTCTTAAATATGAGAATAAGGACAACAGATCTAATGTCAGTTTGAGGTCATTGGTGCAAGAAAATAAGACAATTTAAAAAGGCCAAAATTTTACGAAACTAGGATAAGAATGAAATTTGGGCTTAACTCGTCTCAGGTATTATGAAGATATTAATCTTGGCATTGAGAGTTCAAACATAAAAAAAAAACAATGAAAAATAAGCAAAAAGTAATAAAACAAATATAACCCTGTCTTTCAGTCCAGGAGAGAGATATAAATAATTACAGCATACTAAGGAACATAAGAGAATGAATGAAAGACACAGAGAGTAAATAATCCAGTGGGGTAGAAACAAAAGGACCAGATTTTAAAAAGCTGACAGTGCTTAAATTGTAGCTTGAAAAATCAGTCATCTTTGTCAGGAAGACAGGAAAAGAAAAAACATTCTAAGCAGTGGGGAGAGTATATGAAAAGGCTCCAAATCAGGAAACAGTATGGCACTTTCAGTTAACTGATTTTATTACTACAGCTAGAGCTTGAGGTTTACAGAGGGAGAAAGGCAAGAGATGAGCTAGATGATTAAGGGCTTTGTAACCATAGTTAGAATTAAATGCTGTAGGCAGAAAAGAAGTATGAGTTTTAAGAAAGCTTTGAACAGATTTGCATCTTAGAAAAATTGCACACTAAAGGATGTGGAAAGGATAAATTAAAGGTGGTCAAACACTAGAGACTTCATTCTACATCCAGAGTTAAATAAGGTCATACAGATATTTTACTATAGAACCAGGGATCAGAAATTAAAAAAAAAAAAAAGTTTTAACAGATAAAGCTAAATTATCAAAAGAAAATCATTTATCTTCATGAATGTATATTCTGGAATTAAGTATTTACTATGTACCTTAAAAAGAGGCTTCTAAAATTATATGACATATAATATGATATATAAAATTTACATCGAATTAACTATATCCTGAGAACTAGCTACTCTTATGACATCTATCCTTTTTTTGTACGTATAATTCTGCAGATCTGTAACATAAAAACCAATGCAACAGAATCCTTGGAATTGGGAGTTTATATTGATTATTGACAGTAATTTCTCTTGTTTTAATTTTATATATGTGGAAACTGAGGCCCTGAGAGACTAAAGAATTACCCAAGATCATATAATAAGCACAGTGAAGACTGGAATTCATGTCTTATGATATCCTTTCTAGAAACTGCTTTAGTATATATTTATGATTCTAGAATTTCAACTAATAATCCAAAAGACACTCTGCTACTGTCATTTTCAGCAGTGTAATAATGAACTATAAAACTATTTTTATGTTGCATATGTCAGATGTGTATGTTTGACAAAAAGAAATCTCTTCCTGAAGTCTGTGCAATAAGGACACCTCCTCCTCTGCCAGAACACACGCCCAATTATTCTGTAGGGAATCTAAAAATTTCCTTTCTCAAATTCAAAAAAACAATTAAATTTGAAAAAGGAAAGGCCTAAGGTTAAATTATAAAATTAAATTTCCAATGTATTTAACAGGTTTTAATATTTTACATAACTCTCAGTCTTTTTCTTATTTTGTTGTGCACTTCCCCACCCCTATAATTTTTAGATCCTTGAAATATAGTTTTCCTTCACTAGTACATACAAGCAGAAGTGGCAACACTGACAAAAGACCTGATAAATATTGTAAGATTTCACAAATTTGACAAAAGACCTGATAAATATCGTACTACGTCAAAAATTTGCAAGTGACCAAAACGTTTTAATTTTTAAAGTTCTCTAATTTACACTTAAGTAATGCCTGCTCATTGTAATAGATTCCAATAATATAAAAGCATAAAAGTAATAGCTGTCTTCCATGCCTCTGCAATGTTCTCTTGAAGAATCCCCCAAATACTGAGAAGTTTGATGAATGACTTCACAGACTTATATGCTTACATAACAATAGATGCTAATCTTCAAAGAGTCAATATATTATTTAACAACCAGACTCTATTGATCATAATTTATTCTTTAATAATTCAGAAGGTAGATCATAATCTTGCTTGGTTTCCGGTTATCACAAAAGACAAAAATTATATTATCATTCAGGGGTTATAAAAAAAAGCGAGCTAAACCCCTAGTAAGGTGTTTATTTCTTCCTTACCACCATTTCAATTATCTTATGTATTTATTTATTTGTTGTCTTTCTCTCTCTCCATGTAGGTTACATGAGAGCTGAAACTGTTCTACTTCCAGTACTTTGCACCTAGCAGATAATCAAATACCTGTCGACTGATCAATGTTTATTTAGAAATCAGAAAAGCTGCTTTAAAAAAAAATTATTGAAATCAACTTATTACTTGTCTTTCAAAAGTACATTTTGTTTGTTTTTTTTTTTTAGGGTGGTGCTGTAGTTCCAAAAAAATATCTGCTCAACTGATCAGTTTTGATAACTATGAAAGTCAATCGGGTATTTTGGGTTGAATTATAACAACAACAAACAAAAAACTTAATCTCTCCAAAGAGTTAAATATTGCTATGCAGGATTCCATTGTTTTTTAAAATTATTGCAAGATTCAAGGATTAAGCACATTATCCCTAATATTTTTGGTTCTAAGATCAAAAGAAAAAGACTAAGGCAGGCAAAATTCTTTACTTTGGCATACTCAAATTTACCTAAAATTCCAGAATTACTGAGTATGAATGGGATCCACTGCCTGTCACATGAGATTTCATTTACAGCCCTCTATGATAAAGCAGTTATCTTTTTTTTTGCAATTTTAATTAATTAAGTTTATTTTATTTTGTTTTTATGACATTGGTTAATGAAATTCAATAAGTTTCAGCTGTACACTTTAACAATAAGGCATATATATATATATATATATATATATATATATATTTTTTTTTTACTCTGTGTGTTCACCTCCCATAGTTAGGTATTTTCTTCTGTCACCACAAATTTGATCTAAGAGCCATCTAACCAGAAGAATTGTCAGAAAAACGCGTACTTTCTGACCGATATATTTTTAAAAATCACATACACATATATACAGGTCATTTTATTTGAATTCCATCTAAGTCTGGGCTAGTTGTCAAGAACTCTTGTGCAAATTTCGCAACTAACTGTACCTTTACAATAAAACTGTTAAGCAAGATTCTCTAAACGAGCTGTAAGTCGTTTACAGGTCTCAAACGACGCTGTTGCAGAGTTCTAGCTTTGGGACTTCAAATTCCAGTATGTAACTTAGAGGCTAATCTTGAAGTTATCCTTCTCCACAACAGCTTTTCAAAGCACAAGTGAAGCTGAACATGCTTCCCGGCATTACTCGACTTTGCCTAACAGGTTTTAATACATATCTAATAATGCAGTATCAGCAAAGCAGACCACCTAGGAGAGGGAAGCCAAAACCACGCTGTCTTCAGCGGCTTCCACGCTCAACCTGGGGGGACATTCGCTAACAACCCCACAGTCTACATCCCCACCTAAGGTGCTGCCACTCTTGCTCCCAGAGCAGAGAGATCAGCACGCCCTCACAGGGATCCTGGGGCAGAGAAAAGAAAACAGCAGAACAAATCCACATTTTTTTTTTTCAACTAGGCAACAGCACGGATCAACTCTCCAACTAAGTATTTGAGTACATCTCACTTAGACGGTAAAAGACCTGTTCCAGGATGCTGACCAGCCACAGACTGTCCACTGGGCCGACTCAGGATGCCCCACAGCCCCCTCCCGCTCGCAGACAACCCAGCGCCCGCTGAGCCGCGCCCTCGGTTCAAGACCACCCGGGGACCCACTAACGCGCTCTGTCGCCCCGGAAAAGATTGGAGACTATGCCAAGTTACCGCCCCCCTCTGGGCAAAGCAAAAATCCCAATAAAGACGCAGGTCTCCGCGGTAAACCCTTCCGCCCTGAGCAGCCCACCAAGGCACCCGGCCCAGCCACTGCGGGATGCAGACACATCGCCCTCTATTCTGGAGACCCCGATACACAGAACCCTGTCCCCGTAACCCTAATATACTGCTTCTTCATTCCAGGAATGCGAAACAGACGCCCACTCCCGCTCAAAGGCCCCCCACCCGACCCCAATAATCTGCCCCTTCAGAGACCTAGGATCTTGCTAAACTGAATCTTCTGCCCCCCCAAAGCCGAGGAACCGGATAAAGGGACCTCTTGTCCCGGAACCCCGCTACAGTACGTCAAGGAACCTCAGAACACTGAAATATCTATCTCCCTCGACCCCGAAGACCCACCACCCTTTACGCCACCACCTACCCACATCCTAAACCAGAACTGCCCTGGGACCCCAATAAACCGCCCGCACACCCGGAAGAGCCTAGGCACCCGCTACATCGCCCTTGGGCGCACGCACGGGATCCCACCACACTGCCTCATCGCTCCTCGCACTCCCGAACCCCGCCAAACCGTGCGCCCACCAAGCAGTGCCGCGCTGCCCCGGGAGCCGCCCCCGTCGGGAGCACGCCTGCCCCGGCTGCTCAGTGTCCCAGCTTCCCGACTGCTCCTCGGCGGAGACGCGCTCCAGGCTTCCTTACCTGGGCAGCGTCGGAGGGCGAGCGGACTGAGGAGCCCTAAGGAAGGGAAGGAGGCGACAGAGAAGGAGCGGCCCAGGCCTGCGGTTGCAGCAGCTCCAACCTCTCCGCGAGGAAGCGCTTGTGTGAGGTGAGCCCTCCCGCTCCGCGCACAGCCAGGAGACTCAGCCACAGCCGAGCCCGCGGCTCTTCCCGCGAGATCCCAGCCACAGTGAGAGGCGGGGCCACGGTGAGAGGCGGTAGCGGCGGTTCGAGTGACAGCCTTAAGAGCCTGTCGGCGAAGAAGCGGGAGGCGGGACTCTGGTGCTATTATGACCAATTATAAAATAGGAAAGGTGATTCGCCCCGCCCACCGCCTCTTCCTCTACCCGGCCCCTCATCAATAAACTGGGGGAAGAGGTAGCAATACCCTTTAATAGTCAGAGGAAGTGGATGTTTGTGGAAAGGTAACTGGGATAGCGAGGCTTGGCTTGTGTCTGGACCTGCCTAACCTTCATAGATAACACCTTGTTTAGAGAAGAAGCTCGTCTTCACAAGTGTGTAGGCAGAGGCGCTGTTACCCTTGGTTACAGCATGGCCTGAAGTGTGCAAAGGTTCACATCTTCCTGACTGTAGAAACAACCCTCCTCGGTTACCCGAGTCTAAACTACCTTTCCTCTATCTAGGCCTCTCCTCCCTCTCCACCGCAAATGGGGTGCCATTGTTGAGATGCCTGTGTTTTCCAAACCCCAACTAGAGACAGCTTGTCTGACAAAGGACTTTCTTCTGACTCAAGCATTTATTTCTATTTAAAGCCTTCTAGAAAAGTAAAAAGTAAATCTCACTTGAGTCACCAATATAGCAAATTCCAAAATTACATGAAAAGCTGTATTTCTGTTGACCTTAGTGTCTGTCACACACAGCACATTGAATAAATGTAAAAGGAGTGAATTAAGAATGTGAAATTTAAAAACATAAAATCTGGACCTGCCCCAGAAAATTCAAGCTCTTCCAGCCTAACCTCTACAATGACAGCTATTCTCTTTACCCTTAAATCCAGTTTCTTCATTATTATGCCTATCCTGTAGCCTTCATTCATCTTCTCCTCCTCGTTTCCTTACCTACAGCAGCAAGAAGTGCCCTTTCTCCTCATCAAGGTGAACCTCTGCACTTGTGCTCTGGATCTCAGCCATTTCAAGATTTTGTTTAATTAACCGTCTTTTCTTTCCGCGTTATCAATTTTCCCCATCTAATTTAGTTCTTTTCTCCCACAAACACACTCAGTCTCCCCATCTTTTGAACAGAACAAACCCACCCTACCTATTCTACCCTCTCAAGCTATTCTATCTCCATTCTTCTCAGAATCATACTTCTTGAGAAACAAAATGAATCTAATGTCTCTATTTTTCAATCTCTATTTTTCTCATCATAATGTTGCTTTTGCCCACACAATCTGCTTTTCCCTCAATGGTCACAAAAGACCTCTTTCCTAATGGATGAATGGTCTATTAGGAGACCTCTTTTCCAATGACCAATCTGGCTTTTGACAATGCTGACCATCTCCTCCATTGGTACCTCTCTAACCACATTCTTCTGATTCTATCACTACTCTCCTGGAATTTCTTTTTTCTTTTTTCTTTTTTTTTTTTTTCCTTTGGCTCCTTTCCTGGTTTGAAAATGGTCGCATATTGATGTCTTCTTATCTTATAACCACACCTTGTATGTGATAAGAAATATGACTATACATGGTTGTATACTTTGAGTGCCAATAAGTGACTCAGACAAGAGCTATTAGAACAGTCCAAAGTAAGGAGACATGACTATGAGTCTGGGTCTTAAAACAGTAGTGTGGCCCATCCAAATGCAGGACAGAAACAGGGGCTTTTAGGAGAAAAATAGTGTGAACTTGAGCGCTTAGAAAATGATGTGGGCAGTGCCTGGCTATGGTTAGGTCATTTTGGTGGAAGGGAGATTACTGCAGAAGAGCCAATAGTAAAAGGCCTTAAAAGGCAAGCTGCATCGGCTTGCTTCTATATCAAATGGGGAACCATAACCAACCATAACAGTTGTAGGGCTCACAAAAAGGCTACACTTGGAGGCCCACATATCAAATATCTAAATATGTAAAAATTATAAAACAAGCCAACAATCTGTGAAATTAAAAAATTGGAAGACCAGGTTTGCACTTAGAATTCTGGTACTTCTCAGAATTCCCTGCTGGAACAGAGAGAGCTGGTCCCCACACAGAGCGGTCTTCCCTCTTTTGCTTCCTACAGACAGTTCAGCCCCATACTGCAATGTACTAGGCACTTGAACCTACATGTCCAGGCTTTATTCCCACTTTTCCCTCTATAAAACTGTCATTTCTTGAAAGGGTACTCTACGAGTCCAGAAGTAATATCTCAGGATCTAGAGGAGACATGCACATAGGCCCTGGATACAGGTTTAGAATTAGAAAGGGAATTCTGGCTTCTGGGTACCTGGAGATCTGAAGGAGTAAAATCAGCTCCAGGCCGGCACATTTCTTTAGCATTGTGGGCTCCTGCTCAGTATGTAGGAGTGCAGCTGGAGAAGGTTCCCTTAAAGGTAGGCCCTTCCCACCTGCTGCTATAGGTGGAAGCAGAAGAGCCTCAGAATTTCTTTAGTAGGGAATGACATAAGTAGTAGATCTGTTTCTTGAAGTATAAATCTGTGTGTTTTCGATGTTTCCCATTTCTCTGCTCTTGTGCTGGTATCTTAATGGCAGAAATGTACTGAAAAGAAACTTTATTCTTCACCCTACTCTGTCTTTATGAGGCATCTTCTCGCCAATATCTGGTTTCATAAATTTTTCAATTCTATAATTTCCTTATTAGTTTGTCAGAAACACAGGTGTCTTTAAATGTTAGGAAAAAGAAAAGCTATGAAGTGCTCTTAATCTGGACTAAAGCTTGGAACACTAACATCTGACTTCTAAATTAAAATGCTTTGAAAAAAATAATAAAATAAAATGCTTTGGAAGTAGAAGCTCTAGAAGAGGCCCTACATGAAGGGTACACAGACAGGATGAGCACTGAAAAGGCAGTAAGCCACCACAGATGGGAGCACCCCTCTCACCATCTGTCTTTATGGCATGATGCTTCCCTCTGTGGCCTGACAGTCACACTCTGTTCTCACAACCTCCCCACCTGGTACCAAGTGCTCCTTCCTCACATTGTGTGCTAAGAGCCAGAACTACCATGGTTTCTGTTTTCAAGATCCAAGCTTGGAGTTTTGCCCACAGATCCTGCATATCTCTCAGGGGTGCTGTGGATGATTTCAGCGGGAGGCTTTGGCACTTGCTTGATCCCAAGACTGGATTCTTCTCATAGCCTCACTCTCACCATCTGTGGCTTGTCTGTGCCAACCAGCAGCAGAACAGAAACAACTAACTTCTTACTCTGGTCTTAGCATCTACTGTCTATATCTGACCTATTAGTCCAGATGAGTACAACCAAACTCTGCTGAGCACACATCTTTACTGCTGTCCTACTCTCTGTGCATGCCCTAGGAAGAGCTCCCTCCTGACCACTGCATATTCACAGAGAGTACAGAAGACAATATTACTTGAAAAGTTGAAGGAAATCTGCTGTTCTCAGATCCAACCTCCACTCCATCCTTTTAGAGTTTTTGGGGAGTACTCATTTGATTAGGTTGGAAGGCCGAAATTCTGTATGAATCACTCCAAGACTGAGGGAGCAGTGTTCACCTGTCCATTTGCTGACCACAAACCTCTGATTTAGGGTTTTGGTTTTTTTTTTTTGTTTTTTGCAAGTATTCAGTAACATGTGGGGAACATCAAGAGAGTTGTAGTGGTTTAAATTATGTCCATAAATTCTTTGATGTACTTTCTTTCAAGAGGTAGAGTTTAATTACCCTCACCCTGAGTATGGGCTAGTGACTAATTTCTAACAAAGAGAGTATGGCAGACGTGCCAGTGTATGACTTCTGAGACTTGGTTGTAAGAGGCACTGCAGCCTCTTCCTTGATCACTCTCTCTTTCATCACTTACTCTGCAGAAAGCCAGCTGTTGTTATATGGACATTTAAGCAGAGGCGCACATGGCAAGAAACTTAGGCCTCCAGCCAATAGCTGTGTGAATGAGCCACCTTGGAAAGCCCAGTCTAACCCTATTTAAGCTTTCAGATACTTGTAGCTCCAGGCCAACCCCTTTATATAACCTCATGAGAGTGCTTCAACCAGAACCACCTGAGCTAAGCCTCTACCAGAATTCTATTGTTTTAAACCACTTCATTTTAATATCCTGTTATGCAGCCATAGCTAGCTAAGACAAGAGCCTTTAGATTAGTTCAGTCTACTCCTACTCCTGAACAAAAATCTAAAAACTCACATCCTATCAATAATCAGGCACTAAAACTACCTAAAGAGCAAAGGACAAAGGATTTGTCTCCATAACTTGCTATATCTGAAGGTCAAGTGGTACTGCATCAAAAAAGGTGAGGAAAAAAACAACCACAGAAAAAACATTTTGGGTAGGAGCAAAGATTCTAGTGCCTTCAGACTATTAAGAGCATCACGGCACTTAGGAGATAACAACAACCTTGGAGCCATTTAGAAGCAGTTAATAGTAGGCCTGGAGCAGTACAGAAACTTTCCACTCTCAAAAGTTTAGAGTACCTCACAAAGATATTACTGTCATCCAATCTTATGGGAAAGTATATGTTTCCATGAAAACAGAGAGGAAAAACCCTCAAACAGCCTCTTACCAATCTATATTAAGCTAGCATAAAAAGTTGAAAATTTCATCTGTGGGGGCCCTATCAAAATTAAATTGACATTCTGACAATATTAAGTGCCCATGTGAGAGCAGAGTGTGTTTGACAGTAAGAAGATTGAAATTCTTTCTGAATATGAAACTACATTTCTGAAGTCTTAACATTGTGAATTAAGATTCAGTGGGAGAGCAATTTCCCTATTAAATAAAAAAAAAAAAATGAGGAAAAGCCAAAAGGACATCAGTTAGCCAAGCTACATATGTTGCCTGTCTAAATTCATTTTATATATGTAAAAGTCATATAGATGGGCCATATACACAAAGAGTCCAATAACTTACAAGTCGACCAGGATATAAGTTACAGTAAGAAGATATATTGAGATTCATTTACATCTCCATAACACAAATGTGGCGATTTTCCATTTCCTTTAGCAGTGAGGGCAAAAATTAAGTCTTGGAATCACAATTCTAGGAAAAAAAAAATGAATTCTATACCATTTTCTCAATCCTTCACCATTAAATTGAAAAAAAATTAACAAATATTTACTGAATGGCTACTAAGTATAAGGTATTGTGAAGATTTGAAGTATAAACCATGGTTCCTGCCATTTAAAAAAAAAGCCATATGAACTAGATAAGAATCAGAAATATACAATGCCTTGCATGTAGTAAGTTCTCAATCACTAGCAGATAAGTTGATGAAAAGGCACCTTGGCAGTAACTCTTGGTACCCTAGCCAACAGCAAGAACTCCACCCGCTCCTTCCTTCTAATAGAACCCTGCTTTATTTCAGCAATATCCTTGCTCCAGAAAAGAACCTCATTTGAGCTAATCAATCTATTCCCCCTTGCCAGATACAGTAATTCCTCACTTAATGTGGATAGGTTCTTGGAAAATGACTTTAAGAAAAATGATGTGTAATGAAACCAGTTTTACCATCAGCTAATTGATATTAATAAGAATTAAGTTCCTATAGCATATTTCGCCAAACTTCTAAATAAAGACCCAAAACACTTATAATAGTAAACATTGAAGTAAATGTGAGCTATACATACATTTAAGAAAGATTAATGAAGACAAGTAAGAGAATTATTTTCCAACCCACTTATCCTATCAGGGTCGCTGGTAGCTGGAACCTATCCTAGCACCTCAGGGCACAAGGCAGGCACCCACCCTGGACAAGACACCCTTTCATCACAGGGCCATTTACATCCACACCCACCCTCTCTTAGATGGGGACAATGTAGACATGCCAGTTCACCTCCTGTGCACATCTTTGGGGTGTGGGAGGAAACAAAAGTCCCCAGACAAAACCCACACAGATATGGAGAGCATATGCAAACTACACAGTAGCTCCACACAGAAATTGATTTTTTTCTCATCAATGTTATAACAAAACGATGTTGAACAAAACAACATTATTTGAGGACCCGCTGTACACAATACATGCTCAACAAATACTTGTAGGAGGAAATGAAAGAAGATAAGGAAGAAATCCTATAATTTTATCAAAGCTTGGCATCTATTTCAGGCAAGCAAATTGGTTATTTTCTCCCTGAGCCTGCGTATATCATGTAATGAGAAGTCAAGGGGCAAGGAAGGAAAGAAGAGAACACAAACATTTTCTCCACAAGTTCTCAGATGCATGGGGTATGATTTGTCATTTCGTTGGTTCCTGTGATCAAAAGGTAAGACAATGGCTTTGTCTTCTGTGGAGAAGACATCCAACTTTTCTTCAAGAAGGCTGGGGAGCAAGCAGAGATAGAGCCCCCTGTACATGCAGGGTTGAGGTCCAGCGCCTAGACTATGGTTACCCTACATCTCTGAGGTCTCAATTATAAAAAAAAGAAAAAAGAAAGAAAAGAAAATAAATAAAGAAAAGACACTGCCCTTCTTCTGACAATTTTTAGTAGCATCTGAAGCAAACTATTTATTAGCAACCATCAGAGGTTTTGTTTAAACAGCCATATTAAATCATTATTACTGACCACGAGTTATCCATACCTGTAGAATTTTGTACATGTGTTGAGGCAGAAAAATATGAGAAATACTGCTTTTGTGTAGTTTCAGACAGCTTCTCTTACACTTTCCATGCAATACAAAAGATAAATCTCCTATTTTCCTTGCGTGCATTTCAATTAAATACATATTTCCCCCATATTCTTAGAAGCCTCTGCTGTCAGAATAAAAATACTTCTGGAATATCTTTCTAATTCTCTGTGTTAGTGGTAACCTGACCTTTCACTGATTTCAAATTAACCAATGGGGAAACAGTAAGTTGCCTTAATTAAAGCATTATTTTCATTAAAGATTATTAGATGGGTAAGAAAAGGGCTCCCTGAAAACCAGCATGTGTTCTGTGACTCTAACAACCCTACCATTTTGAAGGCAGCATGATTGAAGGTTCCGGAATTGAATTTGATGATTGGATATCTCTGCAAAATATGAACCATGTTAACAATGATTCTTTCTCCCCAGTGTGTTCTAGAGATGGTTTCCATAGCAATCTACATTGTTTTGTCTAAATTATTCTTCATGCCATTTTCCCCCTCCATCTAGATATTTGTGAAGCACCTATCACTTGAGTATCTCTTCTCTAAACAAGTCCCCAGGAGGGAAAAGAGAATATTTCTTAGAAGAAATAAAAGGCTGACACTTGTCAAAAAGAGCCCAATTTGTGAGATTATGTAGGGCCTGAGGTTCTCTACAGAGGGCTTCCCACCCAGGGGTCCATCTTCTGCTCAGGTAGTGGGAAGAAAAAAAAACTCGGTCCATAACTTCTGTGACTTCTAAGATGTCTTCTTAGGAGTCCAGTCCTTTCTAGGCTTTGGACAGAATGACAAAATGGGGAGGGGGAGGGAGAGAGAGGAGATAACCCTTAGAAAACAAATGCCTTCACTCTATAGCAGAGACAATGCTACTTGTACACTAACCATTCCACTTCCTCTTGACACACAAGAAAATTACACTTTTTAGCCAGTAGGTATTAGTTCTAGTTAGTGATGAGGGCAGAAGCAATGAACTCCACTCCTTGACCAGGCCCTAAAATCTCCTGAGATATCTTTTGCTATATCTCCTCCTAAATCTTCTGAGACCTTGGAATTAAGATCCAATTAAGGATTCCAGTACCCCAGAAAGCAGAGGGTAGACACCTGAACTATGTGGGTAAGAAATAAACCTGTTATCTGTTAGGCTGCTGAGATTTGGGGTTGTCATAGCAGTTGGCTTAATTGATGAGATATGACAGGTTTCTGGGTAGACTAAGAACAAATGGAAGCAGGAAGTCCACGAAGGAAGACAAAGTGCAGTGACCAGAGATGAGATGGACAGGAAAGGGGTTAGAGTCGAGATAAGGGTCTTGAGCAGCCATAGCTCATCCTTAGCTGAGCATGACAAGAAGGAGTCTTGAGATCCAAGGACTGGAGCTCTCCTTCCACCAGACTCCAGCCCTTAAGGGCACAATTTTCACAATGAGGGCAAGATGGGACCTTCGTTGCAAAGAATGAGATGGAGCATTTAGAAAGGAATCAGGCAAGGCAGAGGTGGGAGCAAAAGGATAAGATATAAACCTGGTTAATAGGACTGCAGCACAAGGCAGAGGCTTGGACACAGGAGAACAAGGCAAGAATCTCTTTCCTAACCCAGGGACATGTCAGAGGAACATAAGCAGTAGTCACAGCATGGCTGACTTGATGTCAATCTTCTGGGGATGATAATTACTCAGGGAGGGATCTGGTAGAGTGTTGATTATAGAAGGGTACAAAGTGGCCTTGGGAATCACAGTCAGAGAACAGTAGAGCCTGAAAAAAAGCTAACCACATTGTGGGAGTCCAAGAAGTAAAACAAAAGTCGGGAGACCATCTATGGGGTCAGAATGTGGGAGATTGCAGGAAGAAGTTAAGAGTAATCTGAGAAAAAGCAGCAAGAATGAAGCTTCGTGATTAGTCAGTTGCTTTCTAACACCAAGTCAGAAAGACTTCAAGGTTAGCAACAAGTGGTAGAGGAAGAGGGACACTAATAAGCCAGGTCAGGCGGTACCTGACATCAATCAACAAGGAAACTAATCACCCAAGGAAACTTTCTCATTCCTCCCTTGAAGTACTATGGATGAACAGTGTCAACGTGTTGGTGAAGTCTGGCTTTCCCTCAATGTCACTATAACCCACATGTTCTCATATAGAAAATCAGCACTCATTTCATTCAGCTAGTAGGAGGTGGAATTATCACTTTAGCTGCAGGCACTGGACAATCACCTTTTACTTAGACACTCATAAAAGAGTTTTTATAGGCAATGAGCTATGAGATTGTTAACATTTACATTCTGCCCCATGCTTAGAAGTTTGGCTTGTTGTATAAGAAGGATAAGAGTTCTGTAGCTGATCATGGTGGGGTGTACTGTGTTTTATTAGAAGAAGTAGTTAGCAGCTCTCAGGATAATTAAAGCTCTCATCCAGAGGCTGAGGGAGCTCAGAATGATCAAGGATGATACAGGCACTTTGAACTGAACAAATGGTTAATTGATCCCAGGATTCTGTGTCTGGTGAAGAGTGGTAGATGTTTCCCCACACAACTCAAGACTGTGGCTGAGGTTTCACTGGCCAAAGGAACATTCTTTCAAATAAGAGAGACAGTCTTTTGTTTTATAAGCTGAAATTAAACTTGTAATTTAAAAAACCTCCCCCAAAAAGAACTTATAGGCTATAGCTTATAGGCTATAGATAATCTCATTTACACTACATTGCAAATGACTTACATCACACTTTCCAGAATAGAATTTAATCATGGAAAGGCAGAGAACGGGTCTCAGAAGTGGGAGTAAAGTAAGACTATGAGGAAGGTAAAGCTCACAGGAACGGAGGTATGATACTGATACCCCTTTACAATGTGATCTCAACTTACTACTCCAGCCTCCTTTCATCTTTTATACCTTCTTCCAACACTGACCAGATGTTTAGCTTGCATATACTTTCATGTCTCTGTGCTTCCCTTGTTTATCCCCCCATGATGGACTTTCTTCCACTCCATTAACTCTGCCTAAACAGCTCTAACCTCTACCTCAAAGTACAAGTTAAATATTATCTCCCCTGTTTTCTCCCAGGCAGTGCATGTTACTGTTTTCTCTGTGTTCCATCGCCATTTTGGTCAAGCTTTCTCTAGCACTGGTTATGTTAGATACATTCTCCTCTAGGTTGTGAGGTCCTCAATGGCAGAGATCATTATTAACTTGTCTCTGGATTCTGTGTCCAACATAGGACCAGACATTGTCACTTTCTAATCGATGGCTGCTGGATCTGTGAAAATTTTTATACTTCACAAATTTCCCCGAAGTCCAACTCTTCCCCGATATCCTTGGCTCTCAGTCTCTCATTTTTCTTATAGGTAAATTGAAAGTAAGTACACTTAAGTGTTGTGAGAATGGATGAAGAGAAATAAGCTCCAAGTAGAAACAATCAAAGCATCAAAGTGGATTGTTTAAATGGCCTTGACATTGGAAAGGATTTAACATCAAATGTTGATTCCTTAAAAAGACAACAAAACAACGTTTTTCTAAGTACTGATTACACTCCTGATGCTGAACTGGAAGCTAGACTTTCACCTTAGTTTTAATAAAACTTATATATATTTTCCATTTCCATTTTCTTTTCTTTGTTTCATCGAGGTATAATTGACATGCAACATTATATTAGTTTCAGGTGTACAATATAATGATTCAATAATTTTATATATTGCAAAACCATCACCACAATAACATTCCAATTTTCTGAGAACAAATAAGACAGAAATGTTCCATCCACTAGAAGATGATGTTTTCCTAGGCTGGTCACATACCACCACAATGAGGATTCATATTTGAATTAATTATTTCACTAAATTAATGAACAGTTAATTCAAAAGGATAAAGCCCAGAGCCAAAGGCAGCATGGTAGAGTAGAAGGAATTCAAATATGAAGAAAATGGATCACATTCCAGTTATGCCCTCAGTAGATGTGTCTTAATTCTTTGTCTGTCTCTTCATCTTTCAAATGAAGAGAGCTTGGCAGATTGTACTTTCCAACCATGGCCACAACTCTGTCTCCCGGTCCACAAGCTCTTCTTATGGGCGACATTAATTCTCATACCATCTTATTCTCTTCCTTGATCATCAGTAAAACTTTGAGACTGCCTCAACCAATAGAGTATAGCAGAAGCAACATTATGTGACTTCTGAGTGAAGATTATAAAAAGCCATGCAATCTGCCTTGTTTTTGTAATACCAGCTATTTGAACTCAGCTGCTATTGTGTAAGACCAAACTAGACCCTGTGACAAGACCACAGAGAAAAGCCATGTGTAGGTGTCCAGCAGACAGACATGTGAGTAAAGACACATCCAGATGAATCTAGCCCTTGACCAATGAGTCAACCCTAGCCTTTGAGTTTTTCCAGCTGAGGGATCAGACACCATAGATCATAGAAAGCATTTCCTGCTGTGCCTGTCTGAAATCTTGACCCAAGGAATCCATGAACATAATAAAATGATTGTCTTATGCCATCAAGTTTTGGGGTAGTTTGTTATGCAGCAGTAAGAACTGGAATTGAAGGCAATATCTGTCCTGACTACCCCACAAAGTTGTGCAGATCAAATGAGATTATTATGTAAGATCATGCTTTATGATTTTAAAATAGTCCACAAATAAAATTCAATAAGCTTATGTGAAATGGCTGTGCCTGGCATTCACCAACTTCCCTACCTCCCTGCCCTTGTACATTCTGAGGCGCCACTATAGAACCATAAGACCTTGAAGAACTCCATTTGAAAATCACTGTTCTCATCCAACCTATTCATTCTAAGGATGAGAAAACATAGGTCCAGAGTGACTTGTCCAAAATCACAAAGCTAGCTATGTGCTTGCTCCAATTTGTCATGCTACCTGCAAAAAGAGAACTGTTTAAGGTAGAACCACTCTTGTCTGAGAGCCAGAAAGTTGCAAGCAGGGACAAGCAAGATCACTGTGCAATGTATTTCTTTTCAAGTCTCAAACAGACACTTTGAGCTGTTGCCCAAGCATGCCAAAGACAAGCCTGTTTCATTTCCCTCGTTCCCTCCCCTGCACCTCTCCCACTCAGTCCTAGTAGCATAGATCATTTCGTTAGGTAAAACAGAAAGACTGAGCCACGTGGTCCATCCACATGGAGCTCGGGAGGCTGTCAGCTGAGTGATGAATGGAGAGTTGAGCTAATGTAATGCAGAGGTCTGCCTGGTTTGGGTGAAGCTCTGATCACCCGTCATTGACATTCACAGAGAGTTCCTAATTGTCACTTGGCGATGGGATGCTGCACTGTGGTTAAGTGCGTAGGGACCTCTCTCGGTTATTAACCTCCATGTTGCCCCTACAGCAGGGAGGGCAAAGGCAGGCTGGAATTCTGATCAAGTCATATTTAATGCACTGCCTCTCTTACTCAGCTAATATCCCAACTATTTCAATGAGAGGGAAAAAATAAACCTCCAAACCAAACCAAGCAGGAAGAATAAAGGTGAAAAACATTGACCTGAGTACAGTAATGGCTTTCCATCTGATGTGATGCATTCCTATACCTGAGAAGGCCCTGTGGGTATTGATGAAGGACCTCTGACATTCTGAAAGCCACAGATTCATAAATCATTGAGTTTGAAAAGGGCTTTGGTGCCTGTCCCCTGAAATAAGGGTGTCATTCATTTAGGATTTATGTCTCTGGGGAAGGTGATTAATCTAGATGGCAACAGAGGACATTAATGGGAGACTTTAGTGTTTCTGATCCAGTGGGAGCCATGGAGCTGGGAGGTTTACATGGGGACCCAGGAATACCAAGTTTAAATGAACTTTCAAAAAAAAAAAATCCATGGATTCAGTAATTGCTGAATAATCATTTGGTGGGAATATTAGTGTTTATATACTCTAGGATGAGATAATGAATTATCTTTAAAAACAAAGTAAAATGTTTATTATAGTCTTTTATGGAAGAGGATGGAGATTTTATATTTTAAAAGATTTTAAATGAGCATTTTTTATTACTGAATAAAACTTGGCATATATAGAAAAGTCTAAAGAAAAAACTAAACCATGCTTGTTCCCACTTTGCAATAATAATCACAGTAAATATGATCGGCGTCTTTCCTTCTGGTCTTTTTCTGTGTGAAGATGTATACACACAAACATGCACACACAATTTTGTTATATGTACATATATAATTTGAAGTTAAAACTTTTGTACAACAGCTTTGCATTCTGCTGCTTTATTGGACACTATGTAATATCCTTTCATATTCTTCAGGGTATGTTTTCTAGAAGCAATATGATATTTAGTCATTTACATGCATCATAATATATTCAACAATTCCACTATTATTAGACATCTAGTTGTTTCCAGCTTTCATACTGCCTCTGAAGTTTTCTTTAGAGGGGAGATTCCTGGATAAAAAGATAAATCCTTTTTTATAAGCCACTTGATGCCAATTGCTTTTAGAGTTTCTCAGTCACTTTTTTCTTTCATTTTGCAATGGGTTATATATGAGCTATGGGACTCCAGCATGACTTGTTATCCCTTCTCCAAGAATGATCAGTGGGTATGTCATTCTCTTCCACTACTCCCTAGCCTCACAATTCCACAGTTTGGTTGTTTATCCTTGCGTTTACTTCTCTCATACCTTATCTGGGAATTTCATTACTTGGTGCTCCCTGTACATATGCTGCTTTTGCCACCCACACTCATTTGTCCCCTTTTCTCCCTTTCCACAAATCTCACTTATTGTCAGGGTCCAGTTTAACCCTGTCCTCCTCCCCTGAGCCTTCCCAGACGACTCTATCCACAGGCTTCTCTCCTGAACTGCTCCGTAATTTATTGTCTTCACACCACTCCTCTGACAATTAATCACCACTTACCAGCTGCATGACCTTCAGTAATCCCAGAAGCTTGTCGTGAGAATTTAATGAGATCAAGCCTATAAAATAAATACCTATCACAGAGTGGGACACACACTGCAATTGAGCAATAAATGGAAGCTGTTATTATTATTATGGCCAGTTTGCCATGTGACATTTCTGCTGTTTAATGTTACATACACCTTCTCCCACTGCTATTTAACTGTGTGTGACCTGGATTCAAAATTCTCTGGGGGCAGCTGCTCCATGGCACCTGGAGCAGCGTCCTCTCAGACTATTGGATATTGCTGCTTGTGACCAAAGAATAGGACCATCCAAGTCTCTCTCCCTTGCTTTCTCCAACTAGATTTTCTTCTTAGATGACCTTGGAACCAACCCTCTGAACTTTTCTGCCTCTTGAATGACTGTCTAGGCTGCTAAAGCATATAGCAGGATTCAGCAGGATGCAGCGGTTCCATGATACTTTTGTATCTAATTTGATTGAAGGATAGAAATGTGACTATGTATATGCATCAGAGTTTCTGAGTTGAGAGCTTAGAGGTCATCTTTTCCTCATACCCATTTTTCAGATATGGAGAGATAATTTAGTGTTGAGCTGGATTGGCCGCTAGGAGGTTTGAGCTCTGGCTCTTCTATTTATGAAGTTTTGTGTCCTAGACTAGTCACTACCCTTTCTGTTTTTTTCAGCTTATCCATCTATAAAATGAGACAGTTGAACTAGATAATATCTAAAGTGCCTTCCAACGAAAATTTATGATTCTATGAGACTGAAGCCCAGAGAGGTTAAGAACCTTTCCCTAAATTACAGAGAATAAAGACTAGAATAGAGATCTGAAATACATTCCGAGCCTTTTTCAATCACTCTAATCTATCTTGCCAGCCAGAGACACTCATCTAGTACCTTCCATATGTTGAACATCTAGATGGATTACAAACAGGTATGAGTCAGGGGCCCACTTCTCACAGAGCTTATGGTCTAGCTGGAAACACAGACATAAACAGAAAATTACAAACCTGTTAGGTTGTTCCCCAATACCTGTTCTCCACAATTTACAGAACTTCTCATTTTAACTAGGCATGTAGTCATACAGGATAAAGCTTAATCTCTCAGTCTTCATTGCAGCTAAGCATGGTCATGTGATCAAGTTCTAGACTGTGGAATGTGATCTGAATTGTTCTGTGCAACTCCTGGGTCATGGTTGTCCTTGCCTCATGTTCCCTTTTCCTAATGGCTGGAACATGGGCATGTGATGAGCCATCTTGGACCACATGAACAAAGGCACTGTCCTAGAGGTGAGCAACAAGATAGCAGAAGCCTGGGTCCCTGAAGCCCTGGAGCCACCACTGGACTGATTATTTTTGCACTATCAGGGAAGACAAATGTATTTCTAAGTGTTAAATGAGGCAAAACTATTATTTTAGGTCTCCGTTATAGCTTCCAAACTCACATACCAACTAACATATGTGCCAGTTGAGAGCCAAAGATGTTCATGGAATACAGGTGAGGGGTCCATTCCTGGAAGCTGTGGTGATCTTTTTAGATGGGGTGTGAGCTGGGTTAAAAGAATCATGGGTGGAACTAGAGAAAAGCTAATCTAAAGGAAGTTTATGGCATTAAGCCAATACATAGAAATAGGGGCATAAGTGGTCATTTGGAAAGAGAATAAAGAGGAGGTTTATGTAAGATGGTGGTTTCCAAACCAACTGACCATCATATCACTTGGTAGTCTTAAAAACATATTCCTGTGTCTTAGCTCCAAGTATTAAGATTACGGTAAACTAGTAGTGGAATACAAGAATCTGTATTTTAAAGCTTCCAGATGATTCTGATCATGGAAAGCACTATGTCTGCAATAAAAAGAAGTTAGAATGGGACCAGAACACAAGGGGCTTTAAAAACCATGTTAAAAATCTATTGCTCCCCAAGACTGCTCTTGGCACCACCTGAACTTCTTAAATTGGGCTTTTAAAACTGTCAGGTAAGAGAAATTCTATAAGAAAGTTCACATACTGTCCTAGAAATAAGGCAGACCTAGGTATTCATTCTGGCTCTATCCCTTGCCAACTGTGTAATCTGGAGCATGAGCCTCAATTTTTTATCAGAAAAAATAGAGAAAATAAGCATTGCTGTGGCGATGAAATGGGGAAATGTATATACAAATATCTGGCTCAGCATAAACACCCAGTAATGTCACTGAAATGTTAGCTGCCCTCCAGGCACTGTGTTCTTGCTCTGCCTGCTGTGTAGGAGGTAGAATGATTCTGGGGCTGGGGGTGATTTTCTACAGACCAGGATTACAGACCTGCCTCTGGCATCCATTCACCTTAGATCTTGGGACCCTGGCACTCGGCTAGAAGTGGACCATGCCATCATGTGTCATTGGCCCCTGGATATAATTCAACCTTGTTATTATTTAGCACTCTGTGGTCACTGCTGGAGATCGGCCAAAGTCAGGCCAGGCCTCTGTGGCACCAAAGGGCTCTCATGGACACAGCCTTCAGTCTTGATTTCCATTAGTTCAGGTTGGAGGAGAAAGGGCACATTCTGGAAACTCCCAGCGTTCTGCATTGTGACTTGGTAAAAATAAAAGGCCTTAATTACTTTGGGCTAAAGTACATAGGCATTTGACATTTTGAAAAATGATTTTATGACATTTCTTCAATAAGTCTGGACAAAAGACAGCTGCTTATACTTTAGGGAGGTGACAGAAAGCAGAAGGAGAGAGAACAAGTGAGGAACCTCAGTATTTTCATAATACTCTCTTATGTTTACAGAGTGCTTTACACTTTTCAAAGCAGCTTTACATTCATTACTAAATTATTTGATATTTATAATTACTGAACAAGAGAGGGCAGGAGGTGAAGAAATTCTGTCACTTACTAACTGGATGTACCCTGGCAAATTAACTCCTCTGATGTCAGTTTTCTCTTCTTTGAAATGGGAATATTGCCTGCTGTGTAGGCTTGTGGTGACAACTAAAATGAAATGCAAATGATAAAGACCCTAGTATAGCTGCTACCACAGAGCAAATGCTCACTAGCTGTGTGTTTCCAAATTCTCCCATTATGCAGACAAGAAAAATGAGGAGAGAAAAATAATGTGAGTCCCTAACGTGATAGAAACCAGTGTCTGAGTGATGCCTGGTCCAGGGAATTTTCTCACTACAAAATATGAACTCTCAGGAAAGGCTATTTTACAAAATGAGAGAAATGTTACTTGTAATATTTCCCCCCTAAACTTTATACTGGGAGTAGAATCTGAAATGGATTTGTGGGACTCCTAACAAGCAGGATGAGAGGCAAAGTAGGAAGAGAGAGACTCACTGAGGAAGGCAACAGTTAAGCTGGTGAGAGTGAGAAGAAGGAAGCTCATGGTGAGTCTGGCTTCAGGTGGTGTGTCTTCTCTGCCAAGCTTCCAGTGGAACAAACTGGCAAGAAGGCGTAGAACAAAAAGCATCCAGAGCTTGAGGAAGTTCCAGCACAAGGTGGGGAGGACCTGCTACAGCAATATATCACCAAATCAAGGCTGGAAATAATTTTGACAGATTGAATAAAAAATGAATAAGATGAAATCCAAAAGAACTAAACCCAAGGTCAAGCACTGGTTCCAAAACCCAACAGCACAAAAGAGTGAATGAGAAAAACTGACTTGAAAACAGAAGATGCTTTCCACTTTTCTGAAATGGCAGCCATTCAAAAAGCCGCCTGATGTAGTAGAAAGAATAACAGATTAGGAATTAGGAGTCCCTACTCTGCCCCCCTTTATCTAAGCTGTGAGTCACTTGACCTCTCTGGGCCTCAGTTTTCTTCCTGGGAAAATTAGACTACTAGGTAATCCTTAGTTTATTTTAACCTTAACATATAACTCCATCTCATTCTAGCCAGGTCGAGAAGACTTGGTAATTTTAGTTGACTGTAAGTTCAATAAGATCCAATAGGATGCAAACAGTAATTGATGCAAACTTAAGGTACACATGTAGGATTATAGTGGTCACTTAAGACAAAGCAATGGCCCAGCTGGCCTCAATTGCTAGACAGACATCTTTATAGTAGTCAATTTGGGGGATAGGGCACATTTTGAGGGGTTAGTAGGAAAACTAGGATCTGTCCAGAGAATGATCTTCAGGATTGTGAGAGATCATATTTAAATTTGGAAAAGTTGAGAAACTAGACATATTTACTCTCAAGAAGAAAATCCTGAAAGGGAACATAATAGCTATAATTCCAATATTTGACAGGCTACAGCTCAAAAGATGAATCAGGATTATCCCGAGCTCTAAATTCTGCCAGACAAAGTGGGTCAACTTGAGCCCAACATATGAATCTGCCACAGTGAACTGGGAAAGGAGATCCATTATGTGGAGCGGGCAGGCTGTTGTTCGCAGTGTGGGCCAGCACACAGGGACCAGCTTCAAGAAGGTGCAAGCTGAAACCAGATGTGCTCCAAGATCTCTTCTAATTCTGAGATCTGAGGATTCAAATTGAGAAAGGAGCAGAAGGGCCTGAAGATAAGGCCAATGGAAAAATGAGAGGAGCAGGGTAAAGGGAGCTAAAGAGGAGAGAGGACCTGGCTGTCTCTGTAAGTGCCATATTAATTATGTGGCCAATGAAAGCAGGGATGTTAGACCAATTAGCACGTGGGCAAGAGGCAGAGTAACATGGCCAGTGGACTGCCCTGCGCAATCTGAATGTAGGGCAACTGATTAGGGTGTGATTGATGGGTCAGCAGAGCTCAGTGGCTTCTGGTTTCTGTCTGTTTTGTTTTTTAAATTGTTGGACCCCAGAGAGCACAAATCTTGTTTGGATCTTTCTGCTTCTCCATCGCTTAGTTCCTGGCATCATTTCAGACACTCCACTGGTGCTCAATAAACATCTTGTCAAGTGCCCGTGTGAATGGACAAAGGAACAGCTGGAGCTCAATAAACTGTTCTTGACTTAATTAATTAATTAATTAATGGAAAATTGACTGATCTCAGGAGCATGAAACTATGAGAAAGTTCACAATGGAGACAAAGATGGAAGTGATGGAAACTAAGGAAACAAGAAACATGTTGGAGGAAGGAAAAAAGAGAGAAGTGAGGAGAAAAAAATTAATGCAAATAAAGATCAGTGATTGAGGACTATTGATCTTTCATTCCTTTGACCAGCCCTTTTCAAGAGCCTACTGTCATTCCATCTTGTTTTAGAGACTACCTAAGACATCATGAGGCATAAAATGCTTCTGGTGCCTATATGAGAGGCTTATGAAAAACAAAAACTTCTCAGAAAACATAATTATAAGATGAATGACAGCTCAAGATCATACATCATCTCCTCAGTTTCCTAGGCCACCAGGGACTGGACTGGAGGGGAGCTCTAAGAATACTATTTTTAAGATATTTCTCTGGCTTCCTCCTATCTAATCTGTGGCATCTCATATTTCTTCCCATGTAGTTCCGAGTGTTCCCAATGGGTGACACACTATGTTTACAGGGGCCTCAGGGCACCTCCAGCCTGCTCCATCGGCTCTGTCTTGCTGAGCCGAGGTCTTCAGTCATCAGCAATGGTGTGCAGCAGCCACAGAGGGTGTACTGGGGCATCACCAAGGGCCCTGCTGCTGCTGGGGCTTTTGCTGGAGCCGCTTATGCCCAACATCTGCCCAAGCCCCACACTGCCCAGGCCCTACACCTGACATAGGTGTCCAAAGAGGCACTATCTCTCTTCCCACTGAAGTGGCAGTTGCTGGCCCCAAAGCAGCAGCTATCTCAGATCATTAGCAACTATAAGCATCATTGTGAAGGTGATCTTTCATAATTTTTTTCTGTAGCCCTCCCCATCAATAAGGGCTCAGACATCAGTCTAATGGGGCTGGGCTAGGTCATTCTGAGAATCCATATCCGCACTCCCAAACCGTGGGCCGTTATCTTTAAATCTCACTTCAGTAACTCCTTTCTTTCTTCTCCCTTCTCTTAAAATAGGTTATTTTCATGAAGGCTTCTTTGTTTCTTATATAAATAGACCCCTACTGAGCCTCCCAATAACCCACCAAACTGGAATGGCCTCACTCTCAAGGGATGAACCAAATGAATTATAGAAAAAGTGGTCTGGGGCCTAACTGGTGTGCAGCCTGGAACACTGTACTGAAGATTCTGGGGGCCTCATTTAAGCTTAGAAGGACAGAGCACAGTACAGTGATTAATTATTGATGCCTGTCACACATGTTGGAAGGTCAGGGACACCACATGTGCCATATCTATGCCCTCCCTGATCTAGGTTACTGTTTGCCTTAGAAGAATAATGAGTGGATAGGAAAGGAAGGGAGTTAAGATTTGCATATACAAATATTTAATAGTGGATATATCATTACATCTCACAACCCCTTTTATAGGTAAAAGTCTATAACTCAGAGAAGGTAAGTAATTTACTTAAAGCCAGACAGCTACTAAATGGCAGAGTCAGGATCCACACCCAGGTTTACTGGACTCCAGAAGCCATGCTTTATCCACTACCCCACGTGGTCTCCTAGTGTATAGACTGAAATGGGATGGACCACAAGATCACTGAGAAAAGTGATGAGAACTTGGGTCTCATCTTAGACAGAGCTTTATTCAAGCACCATAGGCAGGCAGGCTTTTCAGTAACTCACCCTGGCAATGATGGCTTATAATGATAAAGACTGTGGGGATGTTGCCTAAGTCCCCAGTCTCATAAAAGGTTGGTCTTCACAGCAGTAGAGAAAGGGTTAGTTGCCCCCAAAGGCATCTTTATATGTGATAGATTCTCAGACTAACTCCTGATCATTTCAAAATGCACATATTCATCAGCATTATCTGAGGCCCACAGGAGCTCTTAGCCAGGAGATTCGCCCAAATGCTTTTCTTAAACGCAGACTCAGTCTTTGTCCTCCTTGTTGACACCAACCACAGAGGGCTGGTCACCTCTGACTGCTAGCTGCCCTCACCATTAAGGTGTGTGTATGCAGTAGCTGGATTTTATTTCTACATTTTTCCTGTGGCATTTTCCAGTTTAACAAAATATGGCACATATATATGTCTTAATTTCATATGTATGTACCTCCAAGCATAGCCACTCCAATTAAGGAGTGTTAATTTCCATGAGGGGCAAGTACAGTATGTGCTTGTGTCTTCCCTACTTCATGATTCACACCTAGAAATTTCTACTTTTCTATTCCACGTTCCTCTGGGTGCAGGAAGAGGAGTTACAGCTCAGGTTGGCTACTTTCTTTGATCAAGAGTGGATCTTCCTCACTGATATACTGAGCACTCAGCCTGGTGCTGATCACTGTGGAAAAGACAAGAAAAGATGAAATTCACAGAACTTGACTTACAAGAAAAGATGAGACCACTCAGGCACAACCATACCATGTAGCATAGAATTAAGTGCTGGACTTTGAGGCATAAAAAAATTTGAAAAGTCATAGGTAAACGTAGACCTGCATTTTCAGGGCAGGCTTCATGAAAGATGGTGGAGTAGGGTTATTAAATCTGGGTCTTAAAAGAGGCTAGGATTAGAATTTTGAGACAAATTTGGACTTGGGTCTGGCCTTGGACCCTCATTACCTGGGTAACCTTGGTCATGTGCCTTCTCTTAGTCTGTTTCCCAATTTATCAAATATGATAATCATATCACCTCCTAGGAACATGATCCAGGCCACACTTTAAGTGGCCAATAAAGTATCAGAATTACAACTCAATCCCTTGGAGGCCATTCTGATATCCCTAATTCTCTGAGAACCAAAATGATTTTTGTAACTCATTTAGCAGACACATCTTTCCTGACCTGATGTATTTGGTGGTAGAAACTG
Source organism: Macroglossus sobrinus (assembly GCA_004027375.1). NCBI lineage: Eukaryota > Metazoa > Chordata > Mammalia > Chiroptera > Pteropodidae > Macroglossus > Macroglossus sobrinus. The sequence goes on from PVKZ01003012.1 coordinate 71,371, forward strand.
GACTTGATGGAAACCGGTTGATGATCTTATTTATCCCATGTAGCGGGAAGATTTTACTACAGGAAAAGTTAATGTGTTTGATTATGAAATGCTGCCTCAGACTCCACCGGGCATGACATATATTATATAGTATGTATTCCCATACTAAAATCTGAACAGTTCCGAGTTCTGAAACACATTTAGCCACAGGAGACCTGTGTCATTGTATATATAGCCTTGGCTAAACGGAGAGCAGCAGGCATTTCCAACCCACTAGCCCCTATGACTGTGACAATGGCTATGGAAAGCCAGGCTCACAGACCTCCTTCTGTAAATGGCCAAGTAGTTTGTGTTTTAGGCCTTGTGGCCACATATGGTCTCTGTCGTAACTACTCAATTCTGTAGCATGAAAGCAGCTACCACACATGAGCATGACTGTGTTTCAATAAAATTTTATTTACAAGAACAGGCAGTTGCCTGGGCTTGGTCTATGGGCTCGGTGGACCAACTCTGATATAGAGGAATGGGTCTGAGAAGTGGAAAGAGCTTCAGAAGTTGCCTACTCCATCCCACTTTCACATTCTGATCTTTGAGAGGGGCAGGAAAAGGCAGAACTGGGTCCAGAGTCCAGCCTGTGGCTTTCTCAATACCCATGTCACTGTGGTAAGTAAGTCCCTGAAGTGGACTCTGCCCTGCTGCCTGGGCCTCTGACACCTGGAAACACAGCAGAGGGCCAGAGGGCCTCTTTCGATCTTGACCCAGTGCCAGAGATTATTGGAAGCAGAAGAGAATCAGAATTTCTTCATGCAATAAAATGAAAATGCCAACTCAAAAATCTAAAGCAGTGAGAAGTATGAAACCAAGTCTCAGTGCTCTTTGTCTATAAAGGTCATTTGGCCGACTTGCTGGGCTGCAGGGTGGGTGCTGCCAGCCAAGAAAGACCACAGAGTGAATTGAAAGTGGCAGATGACAGACACCCAGGGCCTTGGGCAGGAGCAGCTCTGCTCACCATCTGCTAAGCTCCTTCCCCTTCCTCAGCCAGATGGGAGAAGAGCCCTGCTTTTTTGCCAGGAACCACAGGGTGCCAATCCTCCCCAACAGGGTGCTACCCTTCCCCCAACTTTACACTACGAAGCAAGATAGCAATGACAGATGCTCACCGAAGGCCTTGGGGTGGGGTGGTATGGGAGGGCATAGCTTGGGTGAAAGCCATAAACCTGTGCCTGCTAGGAAAGGGAAGACAGGAGTAGGAGCTGAGCAGCACTCTAGGCCCAAGAGGCCACGGAAAGGCAAAATGCTGAGGACAGTACTGGACTCATAGAGCCTTAGCAGAAAGGAGCTTTTAGCAATGCTGTTCTTCAAACCCTGCCCTATTTTACAAGTGAGAAGACTGAGACCCAACAACACACACTTGTAACGAGAAAAGTGGGAGCTATAGGCCATGTGTCCTTGATTCTCAGCCCAGGCCTCTTTCCACTAACAAATGTATATCTCACCTAAAAGGCTTTTGTCCATGGGAAATGTGTCGATCAGTAAAAATGGATATAATAGTAGTACCTATGTCATAGGGTTGTTTTGAAGGTTAAATGAATAATGAATAACTACACAGTATAAGCTTTCCCAGAAGTAGGTTTCATCCCTTGGGTCATCCTGTTGCTAACTCTTTGTTGGTTCAGACTGACTAATTGATTTTTCCATGGATGAAAAGAGTGCTCTGACTGGTCATTGATTGGCTCAGCATAAAGACCTCTGCCTTTGTATTAGCCAGGAGAAAAGGGATAATATGCTGCTGGCTGTCTATATATGCCCAACATCATCTATATTCATCCTCTTTCTATATCCTCCATCTTCTTTTTTACATATATATATGTAAACAGTCACTTTCCAATTCCTTCCTCTCCCTCCCCAAGAACAAAGAGACTGGGCAGATGGCCCACAAAGCCATCCCAGGCACCTGCCCTCTGTACCCTCACTCTCAGGAGCCGCAGGAGGCATCACCAGTTGCCTGGCTGCTGCTTCTACCTCAATGCAACAGGTTCCAACCTGGAAGCATCGTCATCTTCACACATTGGCTCCCTTTCTCAATTATACTGATAGAGGCAGGATTACACAATGGCTAAGAATTCAGGCTCTGGGAGCCAGGATACTGGGTTCACATTTCAGCTCTACCAGTTATTTACTTACAGATGACATTGGGCTAGTTACTTAATCTCTCTGTACTTCAGTTTCCCTGTTTGTAAAATGGGGAGAATAATGCCTGCCTCATAGGATTGTTACTAAAATTCACCAGTTAACACTCTATATGTACATGCTAAACACCATACAAATTAGCATTCCATTCCCACAGGCACCATTCTTACTTTTCCCAGGCCCAAAATGTGGGGGCAGCTGTGGCTCCAGTCAGACTTGGCCTTGACTCTGTTGCCCAAACACGCTTTATACTTCCAACTTTGCCTTCGGTTATGTCATAGTCTCCATCTTCTCCCTTCCACTTTCCTCTGAGTGGCCCCTGTTGACCTCTGCTGAGAGAAGGCTTTCCCTCCTCTCAAGTCTCACAGTACAACAACTCTGCCTTTATCAAGGGCCACTCTCAGGCATGACCTTGCACTGCTGGCTTCCTTCTGGTTTTCACAAAGAGGGAGAGTTCACTTACCAAAATTTTTATTTCAGGACCCTTGACTTTAACTTCCTACCACCGAGTCAGCTCTCTTTATAAGGTCAGTCAACATAGATTGTCATGTTCTGTTCCTCTTTCCTTCCTTCAGTGTTTCAAGTCACTGGTCCTCTTTCAAGAGTCGCTCACTTTTTAAAGTGAATGAAGACATTTTTTTCCCTAGCAAAGGCCCCAAGGCATTGGTCAAGCTCCTCAGTTTGGTGGCATTTCCCAGGACACCTTGAGAATTGTCCAATGAAGACAGACTGCCTGAGTGACTGACAGCTTTTCCAATGAGCTGGGCTAGCACGCAGGGTATGGGGGCTTGGTGCCAGCCCTGTGGCATCCAGAGGAAGCCAATTGCAATGTCTCTGAGCCCTCCGCCCTAGTTTTTTTTTTTTTTTTTAATCTTTTTTCAGTTCCCCCTTTCTTCGAGGCATGCTTAGGCCCAAACTGGCTCCTACAAAGAACCTGCTGGGATCCTGTTTCCGTCAAGCTTGGAAAACTGGCTCCTGCAAGTGCTGGTGTAGCTCTGATGGATTCTGCCTGGCAGGGGGATGGTGGCCCAGTTCCCCAATCGATACTGCTCAGTGGAGGCCTTTTTAGAACAGAGCCAAAGAAAAATAGAAAGGGTTGTTTGCTTAGTAAATGAACCTTTGCTGGATAGGGACTATATTTTCTTTTTTTCCTCTTAGCTTCTTGTCAGTTATTCTAGCTTCTCTGTCTTCCCTCCCCCAACTTCTTTCTCAACACAGTAAAGGTATTGTATTCCCCACAGTAACAAAGTAATAGCTCTTAGCTTTGTTAATCTGCCTGAAGTAATTTTTGGAAGAAGATATATGAAATAAATGAATGGATGAATGGATGGAGGAGTGGGTCACAGCAAACTAAGCATATGGTACTTGAGCTTATCTGACGATTCTTGTAAAGGACTCTTTTTTCACCTGGTTTCTTAAAGTCATTAGGACAGGGACAAATTAAATGCTGACAAACTTTCCTGACAATATTGTTTTCTTTAAGTTGGGGGTTTGTTCATAAAATAACAATAACAATAATAATTTAAAAACTAATAAAGGCTGCAAACCAATCACAAAAAAAATAATAATAAATTGGGGGTTTGTTCACTCATATTTGTGGGTTGGGTTTGATGGGCTATTGTATTTTTCCTGAGTAATTTATCTGTAATGTAGGTATGCTGTCACCAGATGGGAGATCAGTTGTATCCAATGTCTAGATTTCCATATTACATGCTAAGAAACACAAAGTCAGCTTACTCTATTCAACTCCTTCCTTTAACAGTTGAGGAAACTAAGGATTAGTGGGATTAGGTGACTGGTTCAAGGTCATACAATGAGTATGACAGAGCCAAAGTTAAGGGGAACAAACAAAATGAGTGACTGGAGTGGGATTCTTTGGGGTTCAATTTAATCAGTGGCTTTCTGCAGTTGGAGGGGTAGAGGAAATCTCAATGATTGGAATCTCTAAGGAGCCCCCAAACTTAAGAAGTCTTCCTCCTGGATCTCTAATTTCTAATTTGCTAATATTTATGGAAAAGGACAGAGTGGCGTTTTCTCTCCTTCAGATACATTTTTATTTTAAACAAAGGGGGAAAAAACAGAAGAAGAAAAGGGACTGTGAAAATCTACAGATTATGCTTACAGAGAAATGAAACTGGTTTTCAGGAACTGGAAGAAAAAGAAGCTGGCATCTTTAGGTAGCCCAGGAAACCACTGGGCTGTGAGAGAGTGTAGATCTGGGTCTCTGAGGAGATGGAAACTAGGTGCTGGCTGGTCCTTGGCCAGAATGCCTGCTTCCACCACCTTCAGTGCCCTGGGCCTGAGCCATAGGCCTCTCTGAGTTCCCAGAAACTCCCTCGCCCAATAGATGACACCTACCTGTGGCCTCAGTTCTGTTCTTCTTAGTGGCCCTCCATTTGCTGGGTCCTTAAATGATCTCTCAGAGCAGGACAGGCTATTTGAGGAGTCCCAGTAAAAATATCCCTAAAACTGCCCTGAGTTTTGAAAACTGGCCTATTAGAGATTCATTCCTTTACCTAAAGTTAACTTCAGAATGCATAGAATCATCTGGAGAACTGTTAACACACAGATTGTTGTGCCCCACCCTGGTTTAGGGTGAGGCCTGAGAATTTGCATTTCTAAAATTTCCTGGATAATGCTGATGTTGCAAGTCCCCCACTGAGAATCCTTGGTTTAAAGTATTGCCCTTGTCATTGGCTCCATCTTTCAAGAGAAGGTGTGGTGAGCTAAAAATAAAACTTGGTTTGGAATTACACATACCTGTAATCTAGGTATGCTGTCACCAGGTAGCAGGTCAGTTGTGCCCCTTTGTGGCCTACTATCCCAACAAGAGACTAAGGTTTTCTCTTGCTAGGTGTCTGCGAAATTTACTTCATCTTCCTTGGTCTGTTTTCTCACCTATAAAGTGAGAAGTCTACTGAATAGAATATTCTTTCTCTGAACTTTGTCTTAGACACATTGTGTAACTGATGTGTGTGTGTGTGTGTGTGTGTGTGTGTGTGTGTGTGTGTGTGTGTTTTCAGGGTTCCCGTCCCTACTGCGTTGGAATCACCCAGGGGCTAGTAAGAAATGCACAATCTTTATTCAGCCATCATTTGAGTAGAGACTGTTAGTTTTTCTTCCAAATATGGTTTTCTCCTTTTTTCTTTTGTATAACTACATTCACTGACAACAAATGGTCATATAGCACACCAAATAAATCTACATTTTCCAGCCTCTTTTGCAATCGGATGTGACCATGTGACTAATTCTTGCCACTGGTATGGGAGTGGATGCAATGTTTGCAGCTTCCTGTTTATACCCTTATAAGGAAAGAGTGTGCCCTACAGTATGTCTTTCCCCTTTTCTGCCAGTAGAAAAAGTAGTGAGTCAATGTCAGTCAAAAAACTATTTACTGAGCATCTACCATGTGCTTGGCACACTTGGAATATACTGGTGAAAAAGCAAGACAAAGATCCCTGCCCCAGTGAAAAATTATAGTCTAACAGGTGGAGACATACAATAAACATATCTTTTCGAGGGCCACCGTTCAGCTAGCAACAGGCACCGAGAAGCATGCAATATGTTACTTGAAAATGAGTGCTTGCCACAGTGCTCAGCAAGTCAGATGGATTCTTTCAGTCCTCATGGTGGGCTTCTGTGAAATGGGAAAATTAGCTTTGGCTTCTGAACATACATTGTGAGTTGAGCTCCAGCCCTGTGTATGTGCCAGTATAAATTAATGGCCAAGAAGAGGCATTCCTGAACCACTTTTTTTCACCTTATCTGATATGGAATAAATCCAGAGACAGACATAAAACCACAGTGGGTATCTAAGAGTATTTAAACATTAGCATACAAACAAGGCACCGACCTCAATGTCTCAGCTGTTGATAGAGGAAACAAGGGGCAGTATGAAAAAACGAAAGAGGATATATTTTGGTTGAGCTTTGACTGAGGAAAACAAACTTAGGAGGCCCAATGCTGTGAAGTATGAGGACTGTAAAGATTGCCATTTCTCTAGAGTTCCAGGAACTAATCTCGTGGGTGCTATAGGCACATTATTTTGCATTACCATAACCAAGGGTAATACAAAAGTATTCAACAACCAGGAAGGCTCCAATACCAACCTGCCAGAACTGACTCTGGCCACATCTCTGGTACCAGGTCTGCAGGCTCCTGCTGGGTCAGACATGGCCCTCAGGCTGCTGATTCTATGGATGTCTGGGAGTTTCACATGGGGGTAGCCAAAGTGTTTGAGGGTACGGGATATTCAAGGGGTTAGGGCAGTGGCTTTTCACCAACTGCTATGGATGCCTTTGAATGTTCTAACCGCCAGAATACCTCCACTGATGTGTACCAGCTGGGTACCAACCTTGTAAGTAGGTGTTGATATCCCCATTTTGTAGATGAGGGTGCCAAGGCTCAAGAGTTGAGCAGATTTCCTGAGGGTCTATGGCTAGTAAGTGAAATACTTGGCTGGGAAGGAAAGGAAGTCAGAGTTGCTGGGAGTGTGTGAAGAGTGTCTGGAGGGAGCTTTGGAGGGAGTAAAGGATTTCAGCTAGGAAATCTCCCCTGACAGTTTTCATCCAAGGAGCTTAGAGAAAAGCAGCCACTCATCAGATAGCTTACGATGAGAGATCTCATAGCAGCTTCTTCCTCCCCAGGGAGCCCTAAGTCTCATGGTAAATATGATAAAAACTCATGAGCCTAACCCAGACACACAGCCCTCCCTCCCCATGAGGGATAGTGCAGCATTTCAGCTGCCCAGCTGGGCAGACGTGTATGCAAGGAACAGAATGGAATGGAATGTCCAGATACTACTGGGTGGACGGCCATGGAACAGAACACTTCACCGTGGAAGTAGGACCGACCGGCCTGTAGAAATCTAACCAGTTGGCCAACCACGAGTATTTATGAAACATTTGGCGTGTAGAGCATTACCCTATGTAAAAGGTCAGCTGGGAGAAGGAGTAGGCTCACCCCTGCTTCAGCCTCAGCAGCTCTCTTTTCATTTGTTCTTTATATTAGGGTGCTGATTCCAATCACACAAAATGGTCCCACTACTAAACATTTTTTTTTAAGTTGGCATGTCACCTCATTCACTCACCAAATTTTACTGATGAAGGGACTGAGGCACACACAGAATTCAAGTGCCTGGCTGTCACATGGTGGGAGTCCAATACTCTGTCCAGTTGACCTCCCACCTCTTTACCATGTGCCTAACACTCTGCTAGGCAAAGGGGTGGGGGAAGAAAAGAAAAATAATGCTTGTCCTCACGAGGTGGGTAAACCTCACTGTGAAGAAAGGATCGAAATATGCAGGCTGTCATCCCTGGATGGATTACATCTAGCAGTCCAGGCTGCAGAAGCTGAGTGAGGGAGTAGTGAGTTATTCTGGAATATTGGTGATGAGGGAGTGACTTGAGTTGGGCCTGAAGGATGAGCATGTGGGTTTCCACCTTCCCTCGAGGCAATGAGAATCAGACCTCTTATACACCTAGTGCGTGTTTACACATGTTCACACAGCTCACAGCTAACTCCTTAGAGCTGGGATAAGAGGAAGGGGAGAGGACGAGCCCTCATTCCTCTCCTGACTTGTAGGACACTGGACCACAGGAAAACCACAACCCCAGATAAATGGTTTGTTCAAGGTCACAGAGTAAACAGGGTTTTAAGTGGAACCACAGCTCCGCCTCCAGACCCCTTTCAAATCCCTTTTATACCGCGTGCTCGCATGCTCCGGCTGCATTATGATTTCCCTGGGCCCTGGGCACTTTCGCCTTCATGGGCTGTTTCTACCACAAAAATATATATCTATTAAAAATTATGAGTTATGATTGCATTGGTATAAAAACAGATAAAATCTCAACTGGATGCATTATTCTATATTCATTGTTATGTTCATTTTTTCGTGTAGTTTCAAAAAAAAAATACTAAAATCAAAACCTTTTCATGGCCCCTTGGAATCCCTCGGGTCCCAGGCATGATATCTGCTGTTCTAAAGGGCGAGTGGCCTGCCCTGGCACCTCACGTGGACACTCTGCACAGATACACTGCTGCTGCTTTCCAAAGTGCTTCCATGGATGTGGAGGGAGAGATTATCAGGAAGAAAAGATCTAGCAGATTAATAATGTAAAATGCCTTTGTGTCTTGCAGACCCTCTGCTGATTCCGAGCGGCCAAGGGGCTGAGGTTCGGGTGCCTCCGGGTGTTTGGGTTCTCCAGGTCTGACGCACCCCTCAGTCCCCACCTCCCCTGACAAAACGGGCTTCAAGATCTGTGCAGTCTACCCCACATCTGTCTCCGGACACTACAGAGAACACTCTTCTCTTTCTCTCCTCACCAGTCTATATTAAGGACTTTCATCATGAAGATCAAGAGGAGGTGTGTTGTGACTGGGGATAGCTCCAACCTTCCAAAATGATACCAGGAGACAGTGTTCCATTAAGAGACTAAGGTACTTTTTCAATGTGAGCCTTTGAAGATTCCAGGTAATGGCTTCTATAATTCCACTGCCGGTAATTGCAACAGTCACAGGCTGACTTTTTGCCTTCAGGGAGGAGGCAACTAAAGCAGAATGGCAAATGAGGGTTGCACATGCGCCCAGGCCCCCTGCCCAGATTGGAGCAGACTTTTCTGCTCAGCCACACACTCTGTCTGTCGAAACTGGAGTCAGTCTTGGATTCCTCCACAGCCCTGATAGTGCAGTGTGCCAGTGGACTGTGCCAGTGGTGTCTACAAGTCCGCCCAAGTTAAAGTCCTAGTGGAAACATACCAGCCATCTTTGATCATAACCATTCACTTCAGTCCTTACTCCTTCCACTCTTCCTGCAGCTTTAAAGAAATATGTTCATTTAAGGGGGGGGGGGAATATGTTCATAAGGAATCCAAATAGCACTGCATATTTTTAACCCTTGAAATAATTATAAATATATACACAGTACACAAATATATAATCACTGTTCCTATTTTATAAAGGTAGAAAGTGAGGCTCGAAGAGTTTAAATATTTAACCCAGAATATAACAACCAACAAATAGTAATGCTGGGGTTTGAATCCAGACTGACTAACTAAAGCCCAGAACATAGCTTAATGGAGATGTGAATGGGATAAATCCTTAAACTAATGATGAAACATTGATTCTGGAATTCCTGGTGATGGTGAGCTAGGGAAATTGGGGTGTCATTACTCCAGAACCACATCATGTGAGACTGCCTAGTGATACTGAGATCTTAATTTGTTCTCCCATCTAAGGCTCAAGATGCATGTACTGGTTTTAAAAGAAAGGGAAGCAGGCTGCTCTGTTTCTCGAGGGGTACATCTGCCTCTCTTGACATGCTTTTGGATGCTTGCCTTTTGGCTCCCTGGGAGGCCCTGGCAATGCCTGGGCAAGCGTCAGATCTCCAGGGTGGACTCTGTGTCAACTGCTGGCTCTCTTCTTAATTCTAAAGACCCCAAGTTACAAAAAGCTCATTACTTCTCTCTTTCTACCAGTCATCTTCCTGCAGGAAATATTTAGACCTGTAAGTCATGCGCAGGAAAGAGGTTAGCATAAAGTACACGAATCGTAAGGAAAGAATCAGTCCCACCCAGCATCTAGGAAGGGTGGTGATGAGACTAGGCCACTGGGACCCTGCAAAACAGAGGAAACTCGAAGAGGGGAGTTAGGGAGTTCCTGTTCTCATTTCTGTGCCTCCTTCTCTGTCTCAGCATCCCATCCACATTCATAATTCCCCATCTGTGAGATCCTCTTCCCAGCATGGCACTCCAACCACACTTCTTCTCTATGAGAAACAAGATAGGGGTGAGTTGGGAGAGGGTATTAGCATTCACTAAGCACCTATTGTGTGCAAGTATACTTTTTCATCTCTGGCCCTTTGAATTGGTTGTACCATCTAAAGTTTACAGTGGCACAAACAAAACTGAAGAGATTAAATAATTTGCTCAGGGCCACAACTAGAAAGCAGAGCTAGGAGTCTTACCTATGTCTGTCTGACAGCAGCACTAGCTGCCAAGACTTTCCCGCCCCTCTCTCCATCCCTGTCCCAATCTCCTCACAGCCCGGCAAGCTGAGCAATAAATCAGAACTATCACACTGATGAGTTTTACCCCTCCTGGGAAACATCTTCCCTTCAGTGGGGTTACCAAAGCATCACAATCACCTGCAGTGTGTGTTAAACACAGATACTGCCTCCCCCAGATCCTGATTCAGGAGGTCTGGGGTGGGACCTGATAATTTGCATTTCTAAGGAGCTCCCAGATACCGCTGCTGCTGGGGAAACCACACTTTGAGATTTGCTGCTTCAAATGATAAGATTGGGTCTCTAATGGTGGAGGTTAAACCTTACAGCAGGAAAGTATTTGGGGCTTGAGGGATTTTTCCAGCCACCCTGGAATCATACCAATTAGGCAGCTGCCTCCTCATCCCCAGGCAGACTGCTTTTGTTCAAGCCTTTGATGTTTTGCAAGGTGGAGCCAGAGAATGTGCTCTGTAACTTGATCTTTGGGGAATGGAACCTCAGTGCCTGGTCGTTAGCCCTGGTTGTGCAGAGGGCTAGAACTGCCAAAGCACACAGGGAGACAAGAGGAAAAACCAGGAGAGCAGCTGAGGAGCTGCTCCAGAGGCTGTGCTGGGAAATGCTGGAGCCTATTTGCCCTCAGGGTAAGTCTGACAGGGGGCTTACAGGCCCAGTCACAGCAGCTGCCCCCACCTGCCCAGTAATTGAGACAAAGCACTAAGGGGGTTAAAAGGCAGAACAACTGCTCACCTCCAGGCACCGTACTACACAGGGCTGGGAGAGCTGCTTCACTGGCACATTTAGGGCTCAGGATAGAGCTTCCTGTTTGAATGTCCAAGATGCTCTAACACCAGCCCTCTGACCATTCTAATAATACTAACATCTACTCAGCATTTACCATGTTCCAGGCACCAAGCAAAGCACATTAGATGAATTATATCATTTCTTCCTTATAATAGCACTATCAGGATTTTACTATCCTCACTTTATAGATAAGGAAAGTGGGGTTCAGAGAGACTGAGTAACTTGTTTAAAGCAGCTCAGCTAGTAAAGTAGCAGAACTGGGAATCTGGGCCCAAACCTATCTTCTCCAGATTCCATGTTCCTTGTGATACTGCCTCCCTTCTGAGCTTGGACTCCCACTGTTCATTCATTCATTCATTCATTCATACATACATACATACATTTAGATATTCATTTTCTCTCAAAACTTTTGGTTTTGGGAATAAGGCCCAGTTTTTACCCTCAAGAAATTCAGATGTGAAGAAAAACAAGTGATTTGCAGAGTGATAAATGGCATGAAGGATTAAGTACAGGGCTTTGGGTGTTAGATGAAGTCACCCTACTGATTTGGGCAGGGAAAGAGTCCTGGAGGCATCATTAGAAGCAATAATACTTGAATAAATGAATGAATGAGCCAGTTTCTTGACTCCTAGTTAAGGGCAGTTTTAGTCTGCAGACGGCTTAGGTTAAGGCAACTAACTAACTAGTCCCACTTAAGAGGCTCGAGAGTTTCCTTTTTCAGTGGTTCTCATCTTCGTTACACATCGGAATCAACTGGAGAACTTTTAAAAATCCCTGTGTCCTGGCAATCAATCAATCAGAATTCTAGGGTCAGGACTCTCCAGGGCTCAGGGTTTTCCAACCGCAGGGCCACAGACTGGTACTGAGCTGCAGCTTTTTAGGAACTGGGCCACACAGCAGGAGGTGAGCGACCAGCAAGCAAAAGAAGCTTCATCTGTATTTGCAGCTGCTCCCCAGCACTAGCATCACTGCCTCAGCTCCACCTGTGATCATCAGGCATTGGATTCTCATAGGAGCACGGGTCCCTGGTGCCAAAAAGGTTGGGGACCGCTGCTCCGGTGATTCCAATGTGTAGTGGAGTTTGGAGCCACTGTCCTAGATGCTCCTATGGGAGCTCCCCTATCGAGAGTAAAACAAGCTCTTCTCGTTCCTGTTTCCCATGGAATGAGCTGGGGTTTGAGGAAAACTAGAGTGTGCCTTTGGTGATTCTGGAGTTTTAAGCACATGCATTTTAAAAGCCTGGGAACACTGGTTATGCTTTTGCTACTTTTTCTAGCTGAAGGTTGAAACTTCAAAAGAGAAAAGTGGTTGTGAGAAGGAAACAGCTGGATAGATACACAGACCAGTACTGTAACTCCAGATCAGCATTCATCTTTAGCACTCCGTGCACACACAATTAGGTAGTCAGAACTCTGGAGCATGGCTTATGCAAAAGAAATGGTTAGTTCCTAGCAAGTAACTTGGTGCATCTCAGGAAGACTTCAAAGAACCTTTTTGTAAAAGAACGGTAATGACAACAGTGGCCATTTTTGAGTTCTTACTAAGATTTGCACCAGGCCCAACACTATTCCTTTAATCTTGACACCAAATTCGAGAGGTATCATTATTATTTCCATTTTAGAGATGAGGAAGTAGTGGCCTAGAGAGCCAAAAAGTGACAGAGGCAAGATTCAAGCCCAAATTCTAAAGCTCTTCCCGCTGTACCCTCTCCCCTCTGTTGAGTACAAGGGAGCCACTGATTTGATAAGGTGATCTTTAACTTAAAATTAAATGAACAAAGGAGGTCCATAAATCTGTAAAACCAGCAGCACTGCCTGTGATGTGGGCATTACTCAGACTTCACTCTCCCAAGCACAGTTACGCTCTAGGTTACTTATTTGGGATCTGAAAGGAACCAACATTTGTGGGAAACTCACAATATGCTAGACACAGTGCTAGGTATTTAATGTATTTTACTTCATTTACACCTCAAGTAATGAAATAGAGAATGGTGTCTTCATTTTACAGAGGAAGAAACTGAGGTACACAAAGATAAAGCTCTTTACCAAGGCATCAAGCACATGTTAACCCAGAACTTCAATCCAAGAAAGAACCTAGAGGAGCTTGTCTTGTTGGCTTTATTTCAGAGAATATCCCAAAGAGCGTGTGAGCTGGGGGAGAAGGTAGCTCAATTGTCACAATGACTTGAAGACACCTAGACCTTCATTATATGCCTTGATGCCTTTGGAGGTGGGACTCCTGGCTCCAGCCCAAATGCTGTGTCAGCCCACAGGGAACATGGCACGGTGATCACCAAGTCACACATTTCATAAGTACACAGGTCAGGTGGAGCACCTCATGCTGTTGGGACAGTTGGGGCAATGTCATGATCTAGGCAACTGGTGAAGGAGGCTTCCCAGAGGAAATGAGGTTTTACAACTCCTGGAGGAGGTGAGGTCAGGGTGGTGGCTGGAAGGGAAGATTTAGACCCAGCTTGGTTTCTGACCTAGCTCTGCTTATCAGGTGGGTTTTCTAACTTCTCCTAGCCTCAGACCTCCCATCTCTAAAACAGAAACCACCTTTCTTCATAGGGTTCCTGTGGGAATTAAATGAGGTAAATGTATAGAGCACTTGGCACAGCTCTTGGCACATAAGTGGTAGCTAGCTAATGTAGAGAGAAATTGTCTGGCTCTTGGGCATGAAGGGAGAGAGGAGCTATAGCTCAGAGATTAGGGAGGCTGTTTCTTTTTACTCTCAGAAGTGACAGGGGACAAGTGTAGCACCGGGGCCACCCCCTTCAAGATGTCAAGAATTTCCCCACAGAGTCCTGCAGAATTCTGCTTCCAGGCTCTAAAGGAGAGAAGATTCCTAATATTTAAATGTGACTATTTCTCTGGGGCTCCTCATGAAGGGAGGATGTGAGGCTGTATCTATCTGCCGACATGACCACTCCCCACCGTCCTCAGCAGCAGGGAGCAACTCTGAGGTGATGCTGGGGGAGGGGAGATCTGTACCAGCCAGGATGCGGTTCAGAACCAAGACCATCTCAGGTGCAGCTGACATGAGGCAGCTTTCCACAACAAGCAACATGTCCATATGTTGTAGTGCTGGTCCCTGCCTGCCTCACCGAAATCCCTCCAGACTGCCCACTATGCACCTCTGCAAGGCCCAAGCTGCCTGCTCTCACCTCAGCTGAGCTATCCACCTCAAGACAGCCCTGTACATAGGAGGAGGAAACTGGTGTTGTCCTTTTGTAGGAAAGGCTTAGAAACGGCTTTACTCATTAGGCAAAAATGTCTACAAGAAACAGGAATCACAAGGCATGCCCCTGCTTTCAAACTGTTCGGCTGAGAATACAGAGGAAAATCACAAAGTATGTTATTAAGGATCAAAAGGAACATCCCAGACAATAAATGCTTGAGCCGTTTGAAGGAAACCGATCTTCAGAGCCTGGTGAGTGGCCAGGAAGGTTTAACAGCAGATGTGGCATTGGGCTGGGCTTGGTTAAGTAAGATTTTAAAAAAGAGAAATAGAAAGGTTTTGTTGTTGTTGTTGTTGTTGCTGTTTTGTTTTGTTTTTGTTTTGTTTTTTTTTTCCCAGATGACATGGCTGGCATGAGCAAAGATGTGAGGGCGGAAAGTGCAGGGTCTATTTGGAGGCAAGCAGGAGACAGATTTGAAGAGCAGCCTCGGTACAGGTAGGGAGCAGAGGCAAGTGGAATGGGTGAGGCCATGGTGGGTTGTGAAGGAGGAGGATGGGTGGGTGGAGAAGGGTGTCAGGGTACTGAGGCTGGTGGCAGCGATTTACTAAAGCTTGGCAGAAGTGTGCGGGGTGGATTGTGGGGTAGAGGCAAGGATGTAATAAGGCAGTTGAACAAGAAGGGTGTGTCGATGAGGACCCAGACTGCTTGTGGCAGGTCATTGAGAGAGATTGGCAGTTGCCATTGGAAGAAGATGTGAAGGGCTGACGTGACTTATTGTCTGTGGGAGCTGAGGGAGAGGCAGTAGTCTGAAGGAACTCCAGCTCTCCAGCTAGAGTGACTGAATTAAAGGTGCCAGAGAATCATAAAAGGAAATAAGATAGTGGGGGAAAGGGCAGAGTTTTCGGGGAATAGGCAGAAAATGTGGAATGCAAACCATTGCATGTGGACTAGGGAATGAGGGATCTGGAGTGTGAGACATGTCTTGGGAAGGTTTCTTTGAGAATGCAGAGGCAGTGCAGCAATATTAGATGTTCACTGAGGCAGCCTCAGCTCAAATGCACTCCCAGTCCTACTGCTTGGACCCATCTTGTTTCCCCACCCCTCAGTCAGAAGTAGAAGCTACAGAAACAGCTCCAGGACTGCCCCGATGTCCTCATCCCAAGTCACCATTTAATTATGTCATTCCCAAACAATAGAAACCATGTAATAATGATATTGTTGCACCCAACAGCAATTGAACAGTAAAAAGGTTAATTACATTTTTTTTTTTTAAATCTGTGCAAAAGGAAGATGTTCAAACAGTTGGGCGGACTAATTGAAAGCTAATGTTGTCACTAAATTGAATTTCAAATGAATTTTATATCCATAGTTCACTTTGCTAATTTCATTCTCCGCATCCTGTAATTTGTTGACAGTGATTGATTATTTAAGTGAATAATATCGGTGTACCAGATCATTAGTAATAGAAAATGCCACATATGATCATAACGTTAATAAATATTGTTTACGTAAATTTTCACCACCTATTTAGTTTACAGACATTATTGGGTCCTCAGAGCTAACCCTAAGGTTCAGGGAACCAGAATGACTGTGGGAACCCAGAGGCACTGGGTGATCTTCACACCAGAGGCCAAATGGGTTCCTGTACCTTTGAGACTCCAGATCAAAGTTTCACATAATTTGTGGGCCATTTATCGCAATTTTTTTTCCAGCAAAAAGAAATCAGAAACACACACAGAATTCAAGGTTTAGAATCTAGGAATCACTTTTGTATAGATTAGTGGCTATGCAGGTGATGAAGAAAACATAACATATGTGGGGAGTGAGGAGGAAAGGAGAAGAGAGGTTTTTGATAGAGCCACTGTAGTGCTATCTGGATAAAGCTACTGTAAACACACACACACACACACACACACACACACACACACACACACACACACACACCCTAGGGCCTGAAATTTTCAAATTTCAACATGCATCAGAATCACCTCGATGCGAGTTTAACATATAGACCCCTAAGCTCCACTCCTGAAGAAATCTAGGAAGGGTCCCAGGGATCTGCATTTTAAATAAGCATCCAAAGTGATACTAATGTGGGTGTTCCTTGATGACACTTTGAGAAATGCTGTCAGTTCTTAAACATTCACGGAGACCTGCCTCGAACTCTTTTTCCACCTGTTTCTGATCCACTCCATTCCTTGCTGCCTCCTTTTCCATACTCAATACAACTTTATGAAATAACGACTATTATCATCCCCATGTTATAACCAAGAAAACTTGAGGCACAGAGAGGCTAAGTATGTAGTGATTACAAGTC
Source organism: Macroglossus sobrinus (assembly GCA_004027375.1). NCBI lineage: Eukaryota > Metazoa > Chordata > Mammalia > Chiroptera > Pteropodidae > Macroglossus > Macroglossus sobrinus. The sequence goes on from PVKZ01003012.1 coordinate 87,841, forward strand.
CAGGCTCCAGTAAGAGAACTGGAAAAGAATCTTGCTTTTGATTTTTACTGTTTAACCTCAGGCAAGTAATTACTTAACCACTCTGATCCTCAGTTTCTTCAACTATAAATGGGGATACTAATCCCTCTCCAATAGAGGATTAAGTGGGATTAAGTAAAGTCCTTAGAATGATACCTACTGCCCAGCAAGCATCCAATGAACTGTTGCTGTTACTTTTAGCTGGCTCTGAACAAAAGCCCCACCTGGAATGAGATGTCCAGCCCTGGCTGGAGGCATGGGGAGGATTCAGTCTTCGTAAACATGGTAGGGGGAGAAAAGTTAATTTGTTAAAAATTTTATTTTAAAAGTTTAGTTATTTTTAAAATGTACTATGCTACAATGATGAAAACTAACCTATATACAATGTTCCAGCATTGTTTGGATTATCGAGAGATTGGAATCAACCTAAATATATATTAATTGAGGTTAAATCCTCTTAAGGTTTACATATACCATGAAATGCTATGTTATTGTAAAAAGGAGTGAGGAAGTTCTCATGTGCTGATATGGAATACCTTCATGTATCAGTGTTAATTAAAAACCAGAGCTAGCTAATAGATACATAGGTATAAATCCTAGAAGGATAGAAAAGAAACTTATGGACGGCCATTGGGGAGAAGAACTGAAGTGCAGTTGGATAGACAGAGGTTGGAGGAAGACTTTTTGCTGTAAATCTTGTACCTTTTGAATTTTGAATGATGTAAATGTATGATAGGAAAAGTGTACCAACAACCATTTATGTATTTATTCACAAAACAAATCTTTGTTGAACCCCTGCTACATGCCCTCTTCTAAGTGCAGAGAACTGGACGCTGAACAAAACAGGCAGGAACCCCTGCCCTTGTGGACTTACATCCTGGTGGGAGGGAAGAAGTAAACAACAAGTGAACTATAGCACATGCTGGGTGATGATAAATGCTATGGAGGGATATAAAGCAGAGGAAGCAGAGTGGGAATGCAGAGGGTTCATTTGCAGTAGAATGGTCAGGGTAGGGCCTGTCTGAGAAGGCAAGGATGGAACAGAGACTTACAGGAGGCACTGAGTGAGCACGAACACCTGGGGAAGACTTCCAGGCAGGGGGAACAGCCAGGGCTCTAAGGGGGAGATGACTCTCACATTCAAGGAACAGAGAGGAGGCCTTTGTGGCTGATGGGTGGGTAAGACAGAGAGAAGTAGAATAAGGGATCAGAGAGAGAAAGTGGGCAAGGAAGGGGCAGATCAGATAGGGCTTTTTGAGCCATGGCAAAGAATTTAGCTTTAATTTTGTGTTAAATTGGGAGCTACTGGAAGTTTTGAGCAGGGTGGATATAAATGCTAGAATTTATGCTAAGGAGAGAGTTCTAGGCTGGAGACATGAAATTGTGCGTTGTCAGCCTCTTGAAGGTATTTTAGATCATAAACTGGATGAGATTATCTCAACAGTGTGTCAAGAGATGAGCAGAGGGTCAGTGCCCAGGACCTATGCTGGGCTGTGAGCAGAGATAAATTTGATGGTTTCTGCTCCCAAGTAACCTATGGTCCATGGTAGGAGACAGATAGGTACAAAGATCAATGCCCAGAAGTATTTCAGCTGACGGCAACCCTTTCTCTCAAACTAGCACCAAACCAGTAGGCCACTATGCAGAATGACCACTCTTCCTCCACACATCCTCCAAGTGGCCAATAGGTCATAGGTCATGGCTTCTGTTTACTAATTTTTTTTTTTTTTTTTTTTTTTTTTTGTACATCCATACATATAAAGGAGTAAGAGCAAGGGAAGGGAAAGCCAAGCAATTCAGGATTGGGGAATTCTCTTATACTCTCCAGAAAGGGCCTGGCCATGGCACCCACAAGTTCACTCCATCACAGAAGATAGTTTCATTTCTGATTTTTTCTTTCTAAACAAAAGCCTAGTCAGATGCATCAACTCAGATCAAAATAATGCCGCTTACCTGAGTGGCATTGTCAACCTCTGTCTGTTTCTGCAGCCCCCATTCCTAGTTGTTGAAAGGTGAGAAGACAAATATATTGGCAGGTAGTCATGAAATATTTTATCCCCAAATTCAATACACTGTGTGCGATCAAATCTATTTATACTCTTTAAAAATTAAAATCAATACTTTTGTTCGCAGCATGTCTCTTTGTTCTTATTGAGTTTGCTTTCACTATGAAGGGACTATAAAGTGTGGTGAGAGCTTTCTCTATTCAGGAAACTTGTGTGTTTCTGCAGGTGGTGATGGGGCCAAATTTTTAGAATAGGCCAGAGCAAAGCAAAGGTCAAGAGTGTCATATTTTATGGACTGTCAATTTAATTATGTTTTATGGCCACAGAATATAAGTTCTTCAAATTATGCTTTTGGGGAAAAAGGAGGCAAAAATTTGCCTATACTGTTGGAGTTTCCACTGGTACAACTAATTAATACATTTTTTTAAAGATGTGTATATCATATGGAAGAAGAGCCTACAGATAGCCTCACATATACGCAAAAGGCACATTGCAAGGATATTACCTGAAGCACTTTACTAATAGCATAAAACTGTAAACAAGCTAAAAGTTCATCAACAAACACATTTCTGTACCATCTATAAAATGGAAAACGGTGGCTTATAAGTCATCTAGAACTAATCTAAGGCTGCCGTAACAAATACCATAGGCTGGGGACCTTAAGCAACAGAAATTTGTTTTCTCAAAGTCTGGAAGCTAGAAGTCTGAGATCAGGGTATCAGCAAGTTGGTTTCTTCTGAAGCTTCTCTCCTTGATGTGTGGATGGCCTTCTTTTTGCTATGTGTTTACTGGTCATCTCTCTGTTTACACAAGTGTTTAATGTCTCTGTGTCCTAATTTCCTCTTCTAAAAAGGACACCAGTCATATTGGATTAGGGCCCACACAAATGACCCATTGTTACTTAATTACCTGTTTACAGGCCTTATCTCCAAAAACAGTAACATACTGAGATACTGGGAGTTAAAGCTCCAGCATAAGAATTTTAGCTGGACTAGCTCCATATACTCTGACTTGGAAAAAAGGCCATGAATATCTTCTTAGAGAAAGAAGCAAGCTACAGAAGAGTATATATAGTATGATCCTAATATTGCTTTAAAAATTGCATATGCGTGTAGAAAAACATCAGCAAGGACATTCACCAGACAGTTAGCAGCGGTTCTCTCTAGAAAGTAGGCAGGAGTACAGAGGGCTCCAACTTTTTATTTTGTAAATGCCTGTGTTACTTGTCTGAAATTTTTTACAATGACCAAGCAATAAGTTTGTAACTTAATTTTTGCCACTCTGGCAGGAAAAAAGGCTACTCTTGCTCATTGGGAAGGGCCAATGATAGAGTGCACCTCAGTATTTTCATCATCATTACTGTACCAAGTACCTACCATGTGGTGGTGTTTTACCACAAAACTCCTTTAACTCCCACTATACCACCGTAAGCTACATATTAGCAACCCAGTTTTACAGATGCACTTTGGGCTTAGAAGGGTTAAACAACTGGCCCAAAGTCACACAACAAGTATTTGGCAGAGGCAGTAGTCAGGCCTGGGTCTTCCAGAAGCCATCTGTTGGGCCACGTGAATTGCTTAAGTCAAATCTTTCCCTTTGTCATAAAAACAACTCGGGGCGCCTGCTGTTGAGCTTGTTGATGGTAGAGGATTTGTGACATTTTCTTAGAGAAAAGGTGTCTCCTTTGTGGCAACTGGGGGCGAGACCAGGAAATGACCAGAATGAGCTCTCTGCCTGCTACTCCTTCAAGCTAACATTCATGAGTGCCCACCACATACCTGGCTCCATTACAAACACTTAACATCTATAAATAGATCCCTCACAACAACCCCATGAAAATAGTGAGCTATTTCACAAAGATCTCACAAAAAGAGTGGGAATCTGAGTGAGCATGTACTGCTGGTTTTGTGCAGGTTGCTGAATAGCTCAGATCCCTGCTCTCAATTACTCACAATAACGAGGCAGGAAGAGCATGAATAATATAAATTCCTTGATAATCAAAAAAGGTCAATTGAAAAATGTGGGCCAGATGGCAATGGAAGTAAGTGGATTCACTGTTAAGAGAGATAATGGATGCTACAGGGCCAAGGAGAGTTCCTGGTGCAATGAATGTCCTCTCAGATCAGCAGGAGTTAAGTCTCAGACCACAGGCAAAGAGCCAGGTGCTAGGACAGGTATTGGGCAGGGGTCACACTACTCTTGGCTGCAGGATATGGGTGTGAGCTCAGTTTCCATAGGGGAAACTGAGACCCAGGGCCAAACATATAGTTCAATCAGGAATCAATCTGGGAATTCCAGACCAGAGCTGAGAGTTCAGACTTAACGATCTACAGTCATGTAACAAGGTTCAAAATATCATTGCACAAGATGGTTAGAGGGGTCAAGCTGGACGACACTTTACATGAAGACTTGAAGTTACTCACTTGGCCACAGTTCCATGTGAACTTAAAGTAAAATATGACTCAGCTGCTAGAAAAAACTATTGCAAAGTCAGTCTGCATTCCTAGAAGCATGGTGTTTTGGTCAAGCAAGGTGAGGGGTCCGCTGTCTTCAGGAAGGGCCAGCCTTCATCAGGGTATTGGTTCTAACTGGTGGACAACAACAGTAGTTCTAAACTAGCAGCCCAGGGGCTGGATCCAGCCTGTAGACTTCATTTTATTTGGCTTACAGAATGCTGTAAAATAAACAAGATTTTTTTTTTAAAAATCTGATCTGATAAAAATCAAAAGTTTTTAAATAGAAACCCAGATTTCCAGCAACTTTTGAGAAGTTCAGAAGATCTGGCACCATTTTTTAGTGACAACAGTTGGGGGGATCTGAGTGCTATCTGTTTCCTTTAGATCAAGCATGTTGCCAGTTTGTCACAGTGCTCACCACTCCCTATCCCCCAGCAGCGAGACTGAGGATTAGTTGCTTTTTATCACTGAATCTGCAGAGAAAACATCTCTGTATCCATGTTGCTATGAAAAGAAGGAAAATAAAAGAGTGACAAGGCCATGAAGTTTTACTGTACCTGTCCTGCTTTATTTATTTTCATTACTAGTCTTGTGTCTATAGAAGTTTGAATTTGCAGTATACATAGAGGAAAAAGTGCAGCCTATAGGATGGTTTTCTGGGGAAGGGTTAGAGTGGCTGTAGATGTTTATTTTGGAGGACAAAGGCTCAGAGATGCATGATTGTGGAGTGCAGGTACTGGAAGACTCTCATGGAGCAGAGGACTGACTGGCCTATTTGTTACTTTGATGGGCAGACCAGATGGCAAGAGTTCCAGAAAAGTAGACTTTAGCTTAACTCATGAGTGAGTTTTTGAGCAACCAAGATTTCCAGTAAGGAGTTGTCTAGAAAAGTGGATTGGTAGGGGTGGTGAGGCAGAAGTTGTCATGGGATAGAATAGAAAGAACTAAGGGGAAATAGAGCATAACCAGGAATTTTGGTCCTGCCATTATTCACTGTGATCTTGAATAAGTTACTTAATTTGATGCCTATAAAACAGATGTTAAAATAGTAGGACAGAGATGTGGTGAGGATAAAATTAAAGAGTTCAAGTAAATTATTTTGTATAATGTTTGGCATGTAGTAAACACTCAACAAATATTAGCTATTACTATTTTCAATTGGGTAAAAGTTTAGATAATTTATTTCTAAGAGCATTTCCAAGTCTAAATTCTGTTATTTTATGTCTCATTTATCTCCATTTCCTCCTTCCAAGAAGTTGCTGAAAAGAAAGAAAATGAATGAATTTCAATCTCATTTTCTTTTATTGCCTCTCTCTCACTCCCACTAAGGCACTTCTGACTCGTGAAATGGCCACCGGCTAACTATGTAAACTGTAGACTTTATTTTTAGCTCCTTCTATGGCCTCTTCTTTTGTGCCAAACATCTTGGAAGTCTGCTAAGGTTTGCAGAAGAGATGTTCATTTGATAATGTTTGCTCATCTCCACTGCTTCAAATTTAAAGTTGATTGCCCTAAGACCTATTCTCAGTAGTGGTGATATCAATGGGCTAAATCAAGTTCAAGATCAATCAGCTTCATATGAAATGAAACTGGAAAAAACAGACAGACAAATATGAAATGCTGAGCCCTTAAATTGAGACAGAGATTTTTCCCTTCAAGCATGGGATGAATATGTGCTGGCTGTTGGGGCTGCTGGGCCTGTGGTTTTATGGCTAAATTTAGTAGAGAAGGGGAAAATCATGAGAAAAACACAAGATGTTTCTTTCCCTAGCAGAAGCAGGTAGTGACAGACACTGCAAAATATATACCCATTTCTCCTTACTAGTCAAAATGCCCATTTTGTTTGGGATGTTAGTCATATTTCCCTGGCCCCCCTTGGGGCAGCTAGCTGGTTCTGTCCAATGAAACACAGGTTGATGTCTCATTACATGAGCATGATAAATCTCTTATTTGTTTAAGTCACAGTGGGTCAGATGTTACTTCCAACCAAACAGAATCTCTACAGTTCTCAAATCCTCGGTGGGGTGTCTAACAATTCAGTTCAATTCTGATACTGTCTACCTGAAGTTAGCATCAGACCCCATAGGTTAAGGGCTCAGTGTCACAAGACTGTACCCACTTCAGACATCAGTCACATACTTCTGACCAACCAGCTATAAATCCAAGATTTTCATAACCCCCTCCTCATGTTTGATAATTTGCTAGAATGACTCATAGAACTGAGGAAAACACTTTACTTGTGTTTACTGGTTTATCATAAAAAATATAACTCAGGAGATGCATAGGGCAAGGTATGGGTGTGTACGAATACATCCATGTGTTCGCCAACCCAGAAGCACCTTGAACCCTGCCCTTTGGAGGTTTTTACAGAGATTTTATTACATAGGCATGATTGACTAAATCATTGGCCACTGGTGACTGAACTCAATCTCCAGCCCCTCTCTTCTGCCTAAAGGTGGGGTGAGGTAGGGTTCTAAGTTCCAACCCTCTAATTATGTTTGTCTACTTGGTCTTTCTGGTGACCACCCCCATCCTGAAGCTATCCAGGGGGCCCCAGCCACCATTCACCTCACTGGCATACAAAAGATAGTATCATTCAGGGAATGCCAAGGGTTTTAGAAGGTCTGTGCCAGGAACCAGGGACAAAGACCAAATATTTGTTTTTTATTGTACCACAGAATTCTATCTGATTCACAAACCAACTACTTACTAGGTATTTCCATTAATTTTCACTTTGTTACAAAGTAATCCAAAACTCAGTGGCTGAAAACAACCACTGATTTATAACTCCTCATGACTCTGGTTCAACTGAGGCTCAGTTGGCCGATTCTTCCGCTTATCTCTCTTGGTGTCTCACGTGGTTGGCTTCACTTGCATGCCTGGTACCTTGTCAAGGACAGCTGAAAGGCAGAAACCTCTCTTTCTCTACATATGGTCTTTCCACATGGCCAGCCTTTTTAGATGGCAGCTGGATCCCAAAAGTAAGCATTCCAAGAGGCCACATTCCAATATGTGAGGATATATCAAACCTTTGCTTGCATCATACTTGCTAATGACCCATCGGCCACACACAGAGTCATTGTGGGAGGGACTCCACAAGGACCACCAAATTAATAGTCTACCATACCAGGATGTTGTACAGGTGAAGTATTCTCTATTTAGAGGAAAGGACGATGTAATTCCTCAGATATCTTCTAAATAGATTCCTTCTTTTTACAGTGTTTTCATCCTTCTTCTCTTTCTTACTCTTTGTTTTCCTCTCTTAATAACTAACCCTTACCCACCAAAAGCAAAAAATGTGCCCAGTTCCTGCAGAAGCATCCTAGTATATCAAGATCTAGGAAGTAGGATTTGAACTCTTTAGTGTTATAAACTGATAACCAACAGACATATTTTGATTGGGGCTCAGTTTTTTAAAGTACAGAAATCTCACATTAGAATTCAGATTTCCAGCTTCTCTTGAAAATGTGAAAGAGCAAGCAATTCCTGGGCCCATATTCTTCCATGGCAACAACAGGGAAGAGCTGAGTTGAGGCTCCCCTTATAGAAAGGCCAGGGCTCTCCAGATTACCATAGGCCCTGCCATTCCATATTGTCTTGTTTAAACTGGAACCACAGTTTTAATTTGATTTGTCTACCTTACTCATTTCTATTACTTGTCTGGCATCTGAGGTTTTGAATTGCAACCCCTGCTCTCTAACCATTCCCCTTTCCTCAATTTATCTCCTCTCTATAAAATGTGTTCATGGTTATTTCCCATTTACTCACCATAATTACATTATTGCACCTTATCTAAAGCCTTTCCCAGCTTGAGGTCAGCCCATCAAATAACTTGCCTTTCATTTAAGCAGTGCTCAAATTCCCACCTCCTTTTAAAAGCCTTGCTTGACTTAATAAGGGTAAAACAGTAGTGAATTCATCTGTATTCTACTGTGTTTAAATCCAGGAGCCCGGATTCTCCCCCTTCATAATGTCTCAGGTCTAAGTTTGATTACAAACACACCACTGTTTCTGGATTATAAAAAGATGTCCAAGACACAAGGACAGAGTCTTCATGTAAAGCAATGCTCAATGATGTGAGGACTAAAAAACACAATGGAGTTCTTTTCAGAGACATCTGGTCCAAATTTGGAGAATCATTTAGGGCAGTGGTTCTCAAAGTGGTCACTAGAACAGCATCACCAGCATCACCTGCAAGCTTGTTAAAAATGCAAAGTCTCAGGCCCCTCCCCTGCCCTAATGGATCAGACACTCTGGGGAGTAGAGCCCAGTAATTTGTTTTAGCAAACTTTCCAGGTCATTCTAACGCACACTGCAGTATGAGACCAACCGACCCAGAGCCATCCATGCTATTAGGCCTTGTGGTTCCCATTTGAGCTAAGCAGAGTGAGTGGGTAGATCCCCAGGAGGCAGCTGGTTCTGCTGCCTTTTTTGTTTCCCAGAGTTCCCCTTGCTTCAAGTTAGTGATTCCCAACATCTCTCAGCCTCAGCACCACCTGAAGAGCTGTTTCCAGCCCATACTTCCCTTTGCCCCCATTCTGAATCAGTAGGTCTGGGTTGGAACCCGGAAGTGGGCAGCTCTAACGAGCTCCTGGGTGACGCTTGGAATCACTTAGGTTTGGAAACCATTTTTAGAAAGTACCTGCTAATGGGTTCATCGCTAGGCACATTGGCACTCGAGTTCCTAGAAAACTGCTTTCAAAGCCGCTGGATTCTGCCGCTGGTTTTAAAGGGCCACTGAGTGGCTCTGGGCCATCTGACACACCTGTCTGCACCGTACCACTTCTGCATGCGAACTGCAGCTCTCCCGCCCACATGCCCACATGGCCAAACTATTTGGTTGGCCTGCCCTTTGGGGTTTTCTTGTAATAGCATCTGACCCATAATACGCTTTCTGCCTGGCCACAGGGGATTGTTTGCAGACCTTATGGAGGGTTAATAAATAAATGATGGGCTTCTTTCTGGCCACAGGAAACCATCTCAAGGTCAATGATATTGCAGAGCAAGGCTTTACGAAGCTTGCTAAGATTTAAAAAATCATCAGCTTCCACTAACCACATTGCCGCTTTTTTGAAACTTTGAAGCTTTGCTGCTGCAGAAAGGAGTGCAATTAAGCCTCGATAAAATTTTAATAGTGGGAATTATGCACTCTGCAACCAGCCTACAATTAGCCGTTGCTATGCTACGGGCAGAACCTAATCACGATAATGAGGCAAACAAAGGGAGGGAATTAATCAGGGCTGTAAGGTTAGTGCACAGCCGGTTCCATCTCAGAGCACTGATTTCTGAAACAGCTGGGCCCCTGAGAAATCTCAGTCCTATGCAAGGTTAGATCAGCTGGTGGTGTGAGTATGTGTGTGTGAGTAAGGAAGGCTATGTGCAATATCATTCTTGCCACCACCATGAGGATGCATTCATTTTAAAAACTGATGATGCCCCCACTCTGTGCAGGAAACCATGCTAGATTCTGTGAGAGAGCTACTGCTGTACAAGACACAGGCCCTGCCCTCTAGGACTTTACTATTCCAAGTGTTGTCTTTGGACCAACAGCATCAGTAGCCCCTGGGAGCCTGTTAGAAATGCAGACTCTCAGGCCCACCCCAGACCTTCTGAGTCACAGCTGGATTTTAGCAAGATCTTAGGTGGTGACCTATGGGCACACAAGTCAAGGCATCATGTTCTATGAGAGTTTGACCTAGTAATAATAACAATAATAACTATTGTTTCTGTCAGGTTCTTTGTAAGGCATTCTACATGTATGACTATCTCTTTTAAAACTGTAAACTTACAAAGTTTCCCCCATTACACATGTGAAAAAATTGAGGATCAGAGAAGTTAAGAAACTTGCCCAAAGTTACTGAACTAGTAGGAAGAAAAAGCAATTATACTTTCAGGGTTTCATGATAGTAAAGCCTGGGTTCTTAGCCTCTGGTCCACAATGCCTCCAGTCACGAAAAGACGGAGGGTGAATAAAGATAATCACAATTCAGTAGATATATGACAAAGGGTCATAAGTGAGTTAAAACAGGAGGATAGTTTTAAGAGATCATAAAGGATTTATGGTCCCTTTTGGTTGGGGTGATCAGGAATGGAGGAAGTAGTATTTGAGCTGAAATTTGAATAATAAGCAGAATTTATATAGATGCAACTCTGGGAAAGGCATTCTAGGCAGCAGGATCAGCATAAGCAAAGCACAATGACTTGAAGGCATGAAGAATGTTTATGGGGCTAATGAGTAGAACATTTGTATGCTACATATGTGAAATGAGGCTGGATTATGGAAGGTCTCGAATGCCAAGATAAAGGTTTGTATGTCATTAGGAGATGATGAGGATCCATGGAGGGTGTCTGAGCTGGGAGTGTGTCGTGTTTTGGCCAGGCTCTAAAAAGAACTTCTTAGACACCATGAACCATTTAGGAAAGAAGACCAGCAGGAAGCTTGAGACCCCTAAGCTACATGGGATCTGCAGAGTCTGAACTGGGGTGTAGTGAGATCAGAAAGTAAAGGGTATCTAGAGATCCTGTGTGGGGTGTGGGACAGGGCACTGGGATGAGTCAGAGCCCTCAACTCCAGGCTCCAGCCTTGGAGACTGGAGTAACACTGAGTCAGAGGGGAAAATAATTTGGGGAGGAAAATGGCGGCATGATTTGAGATGTATAACATTTGACATGATTCACAGCCTCACATCCATAACATCAATGTTCATTCCACAGACATTTATTGAGAGGGACAGCAAAGAGCAAACTAGTGATAGCTCATAGTACCTGAGGACCACGTGCAGGGCCAGAGTTCAGTACTGTACAGGTATTGCCCTTCTGACCCGACTACAGCCTCCTGAAGTGACTTGTTACCCTGGTCCCTCAAAACCCAAGATGCATAGTATAATCACCTGGGAAGCTTGAAAAACAAAAAACAAAAAACCAGAACCTGCTTTCCCCTAACAACAACAAAATGTGTGCACTATTACTGGTTGAGTGAAGGTCCTGGTCCAAGGCAGGGAGGGTCTCAGATGAATCTTGGTGGAACCTCCAATTCTGTGATGCCCTTCAGCCAAAGACCACCAGGAACACATCTGTAGTTAAATGAGTTGAGATTATTCCCAACTGCAGAGAGGGAGAATGTATCCTGTGGGGAAATTACAGGTGCATTCTCCCTGCAAGAGGGTATTATAAAGAATCTATTATAACACATGTGCTTTGATGGGATGACTTGGGAGAGGGTCTAAGTAAGTAGAGGTTGCCCTAGATTAGATGACTTCAGCAAGTGGAACAATTCTGATTGAATATCTCAACAAATCTCATCTACAAGAAGGGGCGATCAGAATGAAGACAAAGTTGGTATTGATAGAGTCACTCATCTTGGCCAAAAGAAAGGGATATTTGGTGGGTGGTAGAGTGACTTTGTTTTTGTCTGTGCTGAGATAAAATCATTAGGTGGCCTTGTATCATTTCATTTTATGCTGGTCTCAGAGTAAACTCATCTGAGGTTGGTATTCTGTGAAATCATTTATATCTAATAAGAGCATAATCTGGCTTAGCTATGAGTATCAGCTTCTGTCAGGGGCTACCATTTTTTTCTTTCCCATTCCCATGACCTCCTTGCCATTCTCCATCCCCACCACCACCAGCAGCAGCAGCAAAGGGAAGAGAAGTCAGAGTAGAGGCAAAAAAAGAGTGAAAATTTTCAAAATTAAGAGAGTGAAAACAAAAGAGAAGGAAATGCAAGGGTGGGTGTGGGGTGAGTACACCTTATGTATTCTGCTTCCCAGATCCATCCTGAATCACACCTCAGCTGAATATGGGTGGCAGGGCCTTGCTGCTCTTCACCCCTTACCCCTTGAGGAGATCTCTCTTTCCTGCCATCTGTTCGGCATTGGGCAATCAGTGATATTCACCTTCATGTGAAGGGAAACCTGCTTGTGGAAGGGGAAGTGAGTGGACAGTGAGAGGATCCAGGGAGCCAGGTCTGGAGTTCTGTGTGTATGTGTGTGTGTGCGTGTGCCCGCACACTCACACACGTGTTTGTGTTCACTCTGGCTTAAAGAAATCTTGGCCAGACTATTCCCTAGGCAGGTTAACACCCAAGGTTTGTGTGCTGGGGGATCTCCCTCAGTCGGGAGTCTGAACCCAGAGTAGGTGTCTGCAGCCCCCCTTGTCCTTAAGAGGAGGAGGAGGATGGGGTGTGCACCGAGCCCTTTAGCATCCCCCACTTGGCGCAGGGGCTGCAGTCTGGGAGGTTGGAGCCATTTCTTCACTTTGGGGTTGGCTCTGTGGAACTTGATGATTGCAGGGCCTTGGAGGCAGGAAGGTTCAGGTGGCATCAAGCATGTCATGTCTGCTGAACCTTTCTGGCCTTGGCTCAGGCTTTCCCTCTTCCTGGAAAGCCTGTGCCTACCCCTTCCTGTTCAGCTTTCAAGAGTGAATGTAAATGTCTGTCTCCCAGGCAGAATCAATGATCCCCTCCCCCAAGCTCCCAAAGGGAGGCCTCTACTTGGCTTCTCCTGAAATACTTCTCACGTTGTAGTTATTATGTGTTCCTTACCAGAGTGTCTCTCCTACAGGACAGGAAACTGGTTTATTTATTGTGTGGTTCCAAGACCCTGGAACTTGGCCAGATCATAGTGGATATTTGGTAAATAAGGGAGGAGAAAGGAAGGAGAGAGGACTTGACTGCCATTCTATATATTTGGCAATGTCCTAGGGGATGTGGGGGCTGCAGAAGCTCTCCTTCTGTTGAAGACAGGTGAGGGTTCTTCATCTGGGCCAAGCTGCACTGGACCCCTGCCCCATTCTCTTCCCAGCTTACTGGAGATTTGTTGGAGTCAGGAGGGAAAGAGGCAGACATGGGAGTGTCCTAAACTCAAGAAGAATCTAGGCCACAGAAAGCAGCAGGTGTCTTGGTATTAGTTCAGAAAGGCCTCAAAGAAAGGGGTGACTGGCAGGTAGCTCCCCTGTTAACACAATTTAACTTGCAACTTCTGTTGCTCTCTGGAACCAGCTTCTCACTGAGGCTACAGAGAAAAGCAAAATTAAATCAAAACCTAAAGCAAAGTTAACAGGGCAATAAGATGGGAGAATTGGGGGTTAGGAAATATATCACTCACACCCTGAGCAACTCCAAGCAGAAGCAAAGATACTTTGGCACTTATGTGGAAAGGAAAGGGCAGCTGGCTCCCTGGGCAGACGCAGGCTGTGGTCTCCTGGCCTTTGTCTGGGTCCCTGCAGGGATATCAGTGTGCGGTAATGTTCAAATAGAACCAGGTCTTCTCTTTGCAAACTCACATTGTGCAGCATTTCAATGATGCACTTCAGCCCCTGGAGCTTCAGTGGAGATGCTAAATGAAAATGATCAGCACATGCATAATGATTCATAGAACTTGTAATTGGTGAGAATATAAAGAGAATAGCGTGAGGCAGTTAAGAGGGATTTCTTTTCTCATTTTATTCTTTTGGCTTGAGATGAACACAGTGGTCAGTACCTCGCTACTCGCCAACCTTTCAAGTCCTACCTCTAGCTATGTGGGGTGCCACAGAGGCCTTGTTTTAGAAATTCAGAAGGGGAGGGAGGAGCAAAGAGAAAGTTGGGAATAACATTTGAAATGTTCCTCTGAGTCCAGCCCATGAGACATCAAAAGCCACAGGGGCAAGATCTTGGCCATTAAGATATCAAAGAGCTTCTCAGCATAGTGGAGTGAGTGAAAACTTGGAAGTCAAATAGACCAAGGTTCACTTGAAGTCTCCAAGCGTCCGTTACAAAGGGGTCATGGCCGTCCTCCAAGGCTGTTGGGATTTGGATTCAGTTAAAAGTGATGGCCTCTGGGAAAGAACCTGCACACAGGACTGACTGCTATGTTGGAGAATATGGTGAGCCACCCAAAAGGTCGTCCTCTTTCCTCCACCCCCATCCCCAGGATAGGAACATGTCCTTCAAGCACCCTCCCTGCCAATACACCAGACAGTCTAGCTTCTCACAAAATTAAATATGCAGGAATTCACATGTATCTAAACACTCTGTGGTGTATCCTTGGCAAAGAAGAGGAGGCTGGCTGGAGGTGGTGATCAGTGGGTTTTAAATACTGACTCTCTTACGTGTTAAGCAGAACTTCTATTTTGTCCTCAAGAATAGTCATCTGAGTGCAGGGAAGGCCTCAAGCTGGAGCAGGCTGAGATTGGATGAGTCTCTCCTTCCTCATCACGATTTTATCAACTCTAATAGTCTCTGTCCAGACTTCCAGCCTCCAAGTTTTTAGCTTCAAGTGATTCATTTCAAAGGCCACCCCCATGAGCCCCTCATCTGCTACTTAATTGCAGAAGGAGGTGCTGGAGGCCCCAGTGCCTTAATTGCATTCATTAATGGGTAGGTGCAATTATCCTGCCACACGCCTGCACATTGCCAGGCAGACAGAAGATGATTAAGGGGATCTTTAAAACTCTAGCTCCCTACAGCCCTCTCCACTAATTGAGCAGTGAAGGAAACGATATTGAGCTCCCCCACTCCTTTCTTTAAATTAACTCCTGGCTCCAAAGTCCTCCTTGGAAAAGTATGTTGGCCACATGGCTCAGAGTGTTCCGTTCCAAACCCATCCGTCACCCATCACTTAGGCACAGGGCCCAGCCAGATCATCAGTGGGTCCATCCATCACCCACAGACCGGGAATGGACTGAGGGGAGGGGGTGACTATGGCCCATGGAGCGTGATATCATCCAGCCTGACTGTAGCACCTGATTTAATTGAGAAGTGGCCCGAAGGTGTCCTACTGTCCTCTGACTTTAACCACCTGTGCTCAGCCCTAGTCCGAACTGCCGTAATCACTGATGGGGCCCCCTGTTGCCTGATTTAGTGTGTTCTCCACCGGACAGCCAGAGTGATCAGCTTGAATCACAAACAGAGTCAAGTGCTAATGTTAAAAACCCTTTGAATCTACAGCCATGCCACCCTGAACAAGCCCGATCCCATGTGATCTCGGAAGCTAAGTAGGGTCAGACCTGGTTAGTACTTGGATGGGAGGCCACTTAGAAAGACCAAGTGCTGTAGGTATAAAAAAAATAATAATAAAATAAAATAATAAAATAAAATAATAAAATAAGGTATTGTAAACTGACAAGGTCCTTGCAATCTATGAGGTCAACCAAGTTTTGACATCTTCCCAATCTACCTAGAATGCAATTTAAGCCCCATGCCATGGCCTACGAGGCCCAGGTGGCCTGGCATCTGGCACACTCTTCATCCTCAACCTGCATCCCTCTAGCCATTGCTTACGAAGCTCCAGCTACACTGGTCTTCTCATTGCAGTTCCCAAACATAGTGAGCTCTTTCCAGCTTCAGGGCCTTGGCATATGCTCTTCCCTCTGCTTGGAAGAATTTGCCCTCACATTTTTCATGGTCAGCTCCTTCTCACCCTTCAGGTCTCCATTTAAATGTTGCTTGAGAGAAGCCTTCTGTCCTTCTGTGACTGCCATATCTTAAGTAATTTTCTATCTTTGTAGTTTTTTTTAAACTTGTTTGTTTCTTTCAAAACATGTCACAATTAATTTAGTTCTTTTGCTATATATATTTGTGGTTGTTTCTGTCTCTCTGGACTATAAGCTTCATGAGGTCAGGATCCTTCTTTTAGTTCACTGTTTTCTTCCCAAATGCCTATCAGTGTACTTGGTACATCTTCACTCATTCAGCAAATACTTATTAAGCACTTACTATGTGCCATGCACTTTTTTAAGTACTGGGGATACAGGAAAAAAACCTCTGCCTTCTCAATCTTACATGCAAGAGGGGACAGAAGAGACAGGCAATAAACAATACACTAATAAGTAAACCATATAGAATTTAAGAAGTGACTAGGACTTTTTCTACTAACCAAGGCTAATGATGAATAATTCTCTGTGATACTGGAAATTAAATATTGGGTAAAAATCTAAGAGAAAGGAGTGTGTGTGTGTGTGTGTGTGTGTGTGTGTGTGTGTGTGTATTGGGGTATGAAAGGTCAGTTAGAAGGGTGGATAATATTAAGACATGGGTGCATTTTGTCACCCTGAAAACAAAGACTGTCAACTTACAGCTTCCTTCTTTTGGGTATCCATATCCACCACAGTCCTTTGATAAATTCTTTCAAGGTTAAGAAGGTGGAGGTTGGTCTCTGTTGCTTGCAGCCAGCTGACCTACACTGACTGCCTCAGTATAAACTGATAGGATTGCAGACTAATTCTCTTGCATGAAAGTGAAACCCATATTTTCGGACCTCAACTTCCTTGTCAGTAAAATAAGGACAATAACAGCATGTACCCCTTTGGGTTATTGTGCGGATTAAAGGACATGAAGTGTTTTCATATGAAGTGCCTGGCAGTCCTGTCCCCTTCCATCCCATCCTCCTCCCCATCTCTCACACAAGTCCAGGAGGAGCTGTGGTGAAGGAGGGACAGCAGGTCCCACAGAGGTTGCTATAGGAACCCCAGACACATGTGCAGCTTCCTAGGGGCGGGGGTGGGAGTGTTGGGTGGGGCGGGGCCTGCAGCTGCTGAGGAACTGGCTGCTATGACTCTACCTTTTGGAGCAGAAAGGCCCAGCTGTTCATGTCTCCCCAGGTCCCAACTCAGCCCAGTTCACAGAACTCCAAACAGAGCAGCTGTTCAGCCTGGGGAGACAGGAGGAAGAATGTACTCTGGGCAGCTCCTTGCTTCCATTCTCAGAGGGTGGAGGGCTTGGGGAAAGAACACTACTCAGCTCAGAAGTCTCAGACTAGAAACAGGCCTTCAGGAGCCCTGGGGTCAAGCAATCCAACAACAAACCTTCAATGTGTCAGTTCTGGGGCCCAGCATTGAACCGAGGAGGCAGTGAAAAAGACCGAGAACCAGACCTCAGTGAAAATAAAAATAGAAATTAGAACAGCAACTATGATGATCATTTGTGGGGTGCGTACCATGCGTTAATCACTCAGCTAAGTTCTTTATACATATCTCCATATTGTAAACTCTGCCAGGAGATAGCACTACACCCTCTTACCCACGTGGAGGCTGAGCGCAGAGAAGTTTCAGCACAGGCCTGGGTATTTCCTAGCCAGGAAAGATCACTGAGTGTGATTGAATCATTTTACAGACTGATTCATTTATTTACTCAAAACCAAACTTGGATGAGCGCTGGGTATATTTTGGGCTCTGTAGACGTGCTTGGGTTTTAGTGGGGGGAAGCTCATGTGCATACAGGTGATGATGATAATAGTGAGGGGCAAAGAAAGGCTTGCAAAGGCTTGCAAGAGCTATGGGACAGAACAATGGCAATGCCTCGAATGTCAGGGTTCAGTGGGGAATGCTGGTTGAGCTGGGCCTTGAAGGATGGATAAGTGGTAGTTTAGCACAGAAAAGGATAGACGTGGGGAAGAGGGAATTTCTCATGGTGAGCCCAGGCTGAGCAAAAGCAGGAGATGGGGCAGGGTAGCTCCCTCCAGGGGGCCCTAGGCTGGAGCGCTGTGTGCCTGGGGTCCATGCTAGGTGCTAAGACCAGACCACAGCTGAAGTCAGATTGTAAAGAGCCTCATTTTGGATGCCAAATGATTTGAACTTCATCCTGTAGGAAAGAAGAGGCCTCTGAAAGGTTTTAAGCAGGGGAGTGACAAGGTAAGATTTGTCAGATACCGCAAAAACCCCTGCTTTCATGTTGGCTAGGCCCAAATGGGGGCAGGGATCCAGCCTGGGGACTGTTGATACTGTCCAGTGGTCCAGATAGGTGTTAAAGGGACTAGGACTGTGGCAGAGATGGGGAAGAGGGACAATTAGGAAAGACATTTAAGAGTTGTAATAAATTAACTCTCACTGGCAGAAAGCTGAGGACAAAAATATGTTCCTTGCCAGGGACCTCTGGGTATGTCTCTGTGCGTTTGTATGAGATGTTTGTCTATATACACACATATCATGTGTATGCATGCCTGTGTATACATGTGTGAGGCTGCTGCCTGGATGTACACTGGGACCTGATATGCATATGTGCATGTGAGAGTCCCTGTGTTCTCAGGCACGTCCACATGATTGTATTTGTGAGTCTGTGCTTGTGGCCTGTGTATCTGTCTGCTGCTCCCAGTCCAGCTGTGAAGCCACCAACCCCTTGCCGGGCTCAGGGCTCAGTGCAGGATTACATATGCCAGGCACCACCAGGGACTTAAGCTACTTTAGAGGCTCCCACTGCTAACCCAGAGATGCATCTTCCACTCCTGTTTGATGCTGCAGCATGAACCCTGAGGCTGTTCTTCAAAGCAGCAACTGAGTGTGGAAAGAAAGAAAGTAAACATCAGGATTCAAACTGTGAACTAACCCAGCCTCTGCTCCAGCCCTGGCCCAGGGACCTCCCCCCACAGATTGCCTTTGATTTGTCAACTGCATTTTCTCCCAGGCCAAGATGGGGAGGTAGGGGTAGAGGGGGTCTGGGAATGGAGAGATAGGCAGGGCTGGGGGTGGGGCTGGGGAGCTGTCCCCTCCCATGCAGCAAGTTCCCACAGCTTGGGGAGTTCCTTTGCCTTGTGAAATGGGCTGCCAATGGGCCTGCGCACTCAGGGGCAGACAGAGAAGCTTCCCTCCTTTTGTTTCTGTCCTTCCTTCCCTCTTTACCTCCCTCCTCTTCTCTCTTCTTCCCTCTTTCCTCATCCTTCTTTCTTCCCTTTCCTTTCTCCTTTCTGAACCACCATTTCCAGAGGACTCCAAGGCTTCAAACTGACTTTCATCTGAGTCCTAACTGTGATATTTTGTGATCATGTGACTGTGGGCAAGTGTGCTTCTGTTTTAAAAGGTGGATGCTCACCTCACGAGGTTGTTAGGATTAAGTAAATTCAGGCATGTGAGTGCACAGCACGGTATCAGGCCCGTCGGAGGACCTCAGCACATGGTAGCCATCAAGACAATTATGATGGTTGCACCAGGATTCATAAGGCATCTCCCCATTTCAAATCGCTTCCACTAGTGGGAGACACAGGCAGATAAACGTATAGTGTAATAACAGTTTTATGAAAGGCAGGGTACTGAGTTGCTTGGAGGGGCTCAAAAAAGCAAGGGCTTACTCTTCCTAGGGAAGGGGTGAGATCGCAGAGAGCTTCCTGGAAGAGGTGATTCCTGAGTCTTGAAGGACAGCTGTATTGCACCAAGAGAGTCCGAGGTGAGGACATCCGGCCAAAGAGAGAATATTGCTAAGGTGTGAGAAGGGAACTGCAAAGACCTTGTGGTGTGTCCAGGTCCCAGCTTCTGTGATGAGTTCTCCTGGATGAATTTAATCAGACTAGGAGTTTTGGGGCTGAGGGACCTCAGAAAATCTTTCTAGGCCAAAAGATCTTTTCCACTCAGGTGGTGGCTGCCGAGATGCCCTTTCAATGAGGGTCTTGCTGGGAGGGTTGTGTCAGGTACAACATTCAGCACTTTCAGGATTGCCTCAGCTACAGAAGGTGGTCATGCCCAAGGTCACACTTCATCCCCTGGTAGCCCACATCCAAGGACTGATCAATGCCAGAGTACAAAGGTCTGGCCGTTGCAGCCCAAATCAGGACAACTCTTGAGGGGCCAGTCTAGCTCCAGGACTTCTCCGAGGGGTCAGGTGAAGCTGTCATGCACCTGTGCTATGGCAGACCTCTCCGTCTGCCCCCTCCTGTTCCTTCCCTTCCCTCCCACTGGTGTGGACACCAAGTGCTCTGCTTGCTAACTCCACTCCAACTTCATCTCAGAGTCCACTGCTTCACCTTTTGAGCTGAACATTTTTCCCATACTTCTCTTCCCCCACTCTTACCTCTTTGTAAAGTGAACGTCTTTTTTGTTGACGTGCATATAGAAAGATGCAAAACTCAATGAATTATGTACAACTCAAATCTTCGCAAAGTGAGGCTGTATTTCCCTTCCTCTTAGCAGCCTTCTTTTAGCTGGGAGAAACTAAAATACAAAAGAGGAGACACAAAGAAGACCCAGGAGCAAAGTTCTCGAGTTTTCATAGCAGAAAAGAGGAGTCAAGGGAAGAGTTTGACCTCCTTCTTCTCTCCTTCTGGGCACAAGTAAATGGTGAGCATCTACTGTTTGCATCTGAGTGGGGACATGTGGATAGGACAGCAGGAATTCCCAGGCTCAGGATGGCTGTCAGGGAACTGGAAGAGATTGAAGTCCCCTTTCCTTCCAAAGAAAAGGTGATCTGAGCCCAGGGGACACTGAAAGAGGAAATGAGAAGAAAAACACAGGAGGCCAGAATGTCTTATAGAGAGATGTGACTCCCTCAGTGGAGAGTTCTCTCTTCTTTACCCCCTGATCCCTGGCACTTAGCAAAATAAGTGCCTCATATTTGCCCAGTAAAAAGTAGGGGGCATGTAGAACTTTCCGAAAGTAAGCTCTGTGAGAGGAGGGTGTAGGTAGGTGCTCATTAGTATGAATCAAATGCATGAAGTTCAATGTGTTGTGTAAATAATAATAGCTTCGTTTCTTGAGTATATACCAATTGTCAGATGCATTTATATAGCAGCAGCTCATTTAGTACAATAAATATTTTCATCTTGCAGATGAGAATAGGTAACTTGACCAAGGTCACTAGGCTGGAATTTATATCCAGCTCAGCCTGACTCCAAACCCAGTATGCTTTCCTTGTGAGCCATGCAGCTGCTCATCAGGGGAGCCATAGAGGTTAGCTTACCAAGGAAGCACACTCTTCTCCCTTCCAGGTGAGGGAACACAAAGGGGCTCTGAGAAAAGGAGTATGGGATAAGGGTGAAATCACGGGCAGTCCTCTTATCTTCCTATAAGCTTCCTCCCTCAGGCTCCACATCACAGCCTTCCTTCTTTCCTCTCTTCCTTTCTTCCTTCCTTCCTCCCTTCCTTCCTTCCTTCCTTCCTTCCTTCCTTCCTTCCTTCCTTCCTTCCTTCCTTCTTTCCTTTTTCCTTCCTTTCTTCCTTCTTCCTTCCTTCCTTCCTTCCACAAACATACCTAGAACATGTATGTGATCACATGTGCCGTGTTAAGGGGTTCGCAGTTTCTTCCAGCAGGCCCTGTGCTAGGACCAGTGAACAAAACAGACTCAAAAATCCTGCCTTCATACAGCTTATGCTCAAGTGGTGAACTCAGGAGACAGTCATTAATCAAATGAATATGTAATGGCAAACGGAAGAGGGATGGTAGAGGCATTACCTTGTATGTGCTCTTCCTCCCACAGATATTCTCTCAGAATGGGATGCAGCCCAGCATTTGTAAGTTCTGTTCCCAGAGGCCTCTCTATTGCTGAGTGAGCTGGGAGCCACATGCTGCTTTTCGTTGCCAAGCACCCAGAAGACACACTCCTCTTCCTGGATTTTGTTTTGTAAAAACACATTTTAGGGGAGTTATGCTGCATTGTCTGAAAGAGAGAGGGCTTGGAGAGGGTGAGATGGAAGGAGCTAGAGTAGAGAATTGGGGGACATCTCTCAACCAGAAAGGGGCAGGCTGGAGAGGTGAGGACCATGCCCCAGGGAGACCTCGGAGGGGAGAGGCCATTGAGGACCCTACTTGTCACACTGGCTCCCAACCTTGGCAAAGATGTTAATAGTCCACCCCCAACACACACACACCCACACACGCATACTGAGGCGTATGCTTGGCATGAATATCCTAGAGGCTCCAGTCTTTGGGGTCTAGGAAATATGGGCATAGTTATTACCTGTGGCTTCCAGGGTAGAACACAGATCAGAGGACCTAACCTGAACAATGTGAATTCTGTAAGTCCCTTGAGACCTTTGCTTGGGTGGGGAGGAGCCCCAATGTCAACTGAGTTGGTGTTTCCAACCATCATGACCACTCCCTAGTTCCTCACCTGGTTCTCCCCACTTCATATTCAAACTTTTCTGGCCTCTGAATACTGAGCGAGGGGATGAGTCAAGATAACAGTACTACTCATTGGGAAGTTGCGAGGGTTAAACAAGATAATCCAAGTGCAGCATTTAGTACAGTGCCTGGCACATGGAAAATGACCAATAAACATTAACTATTACTATCAATTACTTCTCCAAGCAGAGGGAAAGTGAGAACAGAGGCCCAAGGCATGGAAATGCATAGCACATTCAAGTAGATTGATTACAAACAGTTGTGCAGTTCTGGGCTCATGCGAAGGTAGCTGAGGGTGACGTAGGACCTAGATTCCATGTATCAACACATGTGCCATGCTAAGTATGGGGTTTGTGATTTCTTCGAGCAACCCATGGGAAGTACTGGAGTTTTTCAAGCAGGAGTGTGTCTTTCAGAGAGCCCATTTGGTCACAGTGTGGAAGATAGATCGGTGGGGAGAACCTCGAGAGTGTGCTATCACATGCCATTGACCCTGGTTTATGAGGAAGGACTTCAGTATCTAGGCAGGCCACATAAGAAGGGGAGTCTAACCTATTTTTTAACATCTCATTTTTTAGTGAGTAAACAACTTTAGAATCATGTTAATTATACTGTCAGGGAAGTGATGCAGCAGGAGAGAAAAAAAAATCTGTGAAGAGACTGTAAAATAGAAAATCTGCCGATGTGGCTCTGTAGGTGACAGTGATTCAGCAACACAGAAGTGTCAATGTTTCTGTAATCCTGGCACCTCCCTTGCTGTCCTATGTTCCACCCATTGACCCGAGGTCTCTTTTTCAGCTTCTGTATGAATTAGGACTCGGTGTTGCAGGCAGCAAAACAAACAAATAAAACCTCTGCTCAAACTGACTTAAACAGTTAAGTTATTGACTTGCATAACTGAAAAGCTCAGAGGTAGATCAAGAGTGAAACTTGGTCTAGTGGCCCAAGCGATGTTCATTTAAAACCTGGTTTCTCTCTGTCTTGCTACCTACGATTTAGGCTTCATCCCCAGGCCTCACTTAGAGCAACTCCGGCAGCTCCAAGTTGTCCCCTCACAATCATAAATGGCTGCACTGGTACCTGCCTTCACATCCTTTCCTTACTCTTTCCAAGCCAAGGGGTTCTCTCTTCTGGCAGAAAAATTTCTCTTTCCCAGAATAGCCACTCTTTCCTCCCCTCACTCACACCATGTCTCCTCGTTTCCCTTTCAAACCTCAAGAAAGACTAAGGAGAAACAGTGGCTTCCCCAAAAAAATTGACCTCAAAAAGTAGGATGTGGCCCTGGGGCTACCATGACATCACCTTCCCATGTGTCCTCCTTACTTTCTAGGACCACTCCTCTTAGAAGTTGAAGCTTCTGACCTTTTCAGATCCTTCACAAAAAGGGTCTTCATGCTGCTGGCTTGGGTCTCTTCTCTCCCAAGCTGTCTTGTCCCCTTGTGCCTTCTCTGACTACGCACTGTTGACCACTCCTGAACCCACACTGCCGGTCCAGAAGTCACTCCTGTGCTGTGAAACCATAAGTCCAATGGCCTGAGGGACCTGTCCACTCAGAGGTGCCACTGGGGCCTGAAACCCCACATATCTCAAACCCAACTCAGTCTCACTTCCCCAAACCACACGGCTCCAAACCTGCTTTCCTGTGTGTGTTCTCACCATCACCACTGAGCTGGAAACCTTGAGCTTTTTTCTCTCACCCTCCATCCCCCAAATCTAACTGAGCCCCAGGCCATAAATCTCTCCGCAATCCACCTACTTCTTCCTAGCCCCCCCCCCACCCGCTTGTGTTAGGTGCTAGGAGGTACTGGGTGACTGACAGTTTCTATTCTAGCCAAGGCTCAGTCCCCTGGGCTGCAAGACTTCCTCACTGTTCCCTTGGCCCACTGAGTAGACTCATTCTGACCACAGAGTTTATATCGTCACGCTGCACTGACTAGAGCCCAGGACAATGTCCAGTGTATAACAACTTCTACAAAAATGTGTGGAATGAACAAATAAATGAATGAGAGAAAAAAGAGTAAGAAAATTGTTTTGGGGAAGAAGAGCCAATATTCCAGAAGGCCTGGGAGAGCAGGAGGTGCCTCAAACCACCTCTGCTAGCCTTGGCTGTTTGACCCCTCTCATCCCATGCTCATCAAGCTGAAGGTTGCCCACCACCAGGGTGGAGTGCTGCAGAGAAGCCTCTGGTGTGAGGATAATAGCAGAGGATTCCGAAAGACTCTTCAAATATCCAGATCCTGAGATTCCAAGAGTTTGGCTTTTCTTTAAGCTCAACATAGCCCCAGTTACCACCTGAAGCGGCTGAAAGTGGAATTGCTCCATTACTTGTTTGAATTCACCAGAAAACTAGCACATCTCAGCCAGGGCTCTGGGGACGAAGTGGGCTTGTTCTTCCCCAACCCTGGTCACGGGTGGTGGGCATGTGGGCTAAAGACACCTAGGATTTCAGCTACTGCAGGGACATTAAAATGTAAATCAAGGTGGAGGCAAACTGTGCCTGTTTGGCTGTAAAAGGTTCACAGACTTTGGCAGAGATGGCAAACTGGTGGCAGACACACAAATGTGAAAATAGATATGTGTCTGCATGACTTTGGTTTTCTCTATGAGGTCTCTGTACTTTTATAGACAAAGACTTGCTCTTACCTCTCTCCTGTTGAACAAGGGCCTCCTTCAGACTTTGACAGGGTTGGAAAGAAAAGTAAGGAAAGAGAAGAAAACTTGTGTTCCTACCTGGGTCAGTCGCTGTGCCACGCACTTCACAAGCATTATGTTATTTAAGCCTCATAGTAACCCCCAAAACAAACATCCTCACCATCCTGTTTTTACAGACAAAGAGACAGAGGCCCAGAGAAGTGCCCTAACTTTTGGAGGTTGAATAGATGGTGAGTGGAAAACTGGGACCTGCATGCAAATCTGTTCTCCCCATAACCCTAGAAGCACCGGACTGAAGACACAATTATGTTTAGATCTTAAGGCCTCGGTAACCAGCGTCGGGGATGCCAGGAGCCCAAGGGACTGGAATTTATTACATTTCTTTTGGCTCTGTCCCCCAAGGAGAAGCCCAAGTAGCAAACCTCACAGAATAGCCCCATGCTTCTGTTGGTAAGAAAATAATGCATATATGCCACAATAGATTCTCTACCAGATTTGTCCCTATGTAGTCCACGTTTTATTATGCTGGTTGAACTTATTTTTTTGGCCTTTTTTTGACATTTTAAAATTTATTAACTATATTATTATGGTAATCATTTTGCAATATATACATGCATCAAATCATCACTATACACCTCACATCTAATACAGTGTTATATATCAATCGTATCTCAATAAAACTGGAAAAAATCAAAGCATAAGTTTAGAAAATTTAAACAGCAGGAACATTTAAAATTTTTTTGAAATGCCATTCCCCTCTGTTCCTCGCCTAAAAGCATTTTTTGTTAATGTTTTCTCTTAAGAAATCCCTTCCAGCAAAAATGAACATGTGTAACTCTCTATGCATGTGTGACTCTATTTTGTGTTTTACACAAAAGGAGTCATATCTTCCCTCTAGATGTCTTGTAGCTCAATCTTTTCCACTCAGTAACATATTTGATAGGATCTTTCTGCTTTAGCACAAAGCTATCCACCTTTCTTTTCCTGGGTACAGTGTTCATATTTTCTGCTCATTAAAAAATCTAGTTTAGGTCTTTTTCTTATTGAAGGCTTTATAAATTAAAGAAATCAGTTATTAGTCAACTTCATGTGTTATAAATATGTTTTCTCTGTTTTTCACTGCTTAACTTTAAATAAATGTTGGCATTTCTTGTTTCTAAAGGTAGCTCAAATGATTGCCTGACAAGGGTCACAGGGAGAAAGACGACTGTACTAATTTTCTTTTGCTGCTATAACAGGGTACCACAAACTTAGTGGCTTAAAACTAGTCGCATTTATTGTCTACCTTTCAGGATGTTAGAAGTCTAAAAATGGGTTGCAAGGGCTGCATTCCTCCTGGAGGCTCTGGGAAAAAAATATATTTCCTTGCTTTTTCTAGCTTCTAGAGATTACTTTGGCTCGTGGTCCCATTCCCTGTCTTCAACTCTAGCAAGGTAGCATCTTTTTTCCTCTCTGGCTTCTGTTTTTATCCTCACCCACTCTATCTGAGCCTCCTCATTCTCTCTTATAAGGATTCAAGTGATTCCATTGGGCCCACTCAGATAATCCAGGATAATCTCTCCATCTCAAAATCTTTAATTTGATCACATCATCAAAAGCCCCCTTTGCCATGAGGTGATATATTCACAAATTCCAAGGATTAGGACATGGACATATTTGGGAGATGATTATTCAAAGAAGAAAAGGAGGAGGGAGTGGGAAGAAGTGATAGTAGCATTGCTCCAAAGCACAGCATCTCCCCATCCCTGGAACTCCCTACATGTGGTGGGGCCTAAGCCTCATGGCAGACTGCTTCTTCTAACCCTGCCTGAAAGGCTATATTCTCGCTCTTTAGGGGCTATCATATCACCCTGTTTGTTTCTTATTCACGCCTCCCTACCCTCATCCGGCACAGGGGCAATCTGTGGAAATTAAGCACCTGTGCTGAGAAGTTGACTCTCACAGAGGGGCTTACCTCCTCACTAGGCTATAAGCTCCCAGAAGCCAGGGACCCAGCCTAAGTTTTCACTGTTGTTCTTGTGGCCTACAACAACCTACAACAACAACCTGACACAACACCTCATGCCATCAGAGAGAAAAGGAGGGAGAAAAGAAAGTGAGGGAGGTGGTACTTCTCTGCAAGCCCCAGCTCTCCTTGCACAGCCCTGGATGAAGTCCTCCCCTCCCTCTTCCCCAGAGTCACCCCTCACCTGGGCTCAGCTTGACTTCTTTCCCCTTGGGATACAGGGTCTGCTAAGAGGACACTGCCCACTGGCAGGTCCTGGAGCCAGCTGAGAGTAAAGACTTTGCAGGAAGATCATGTCCTATTTTCTATCTAGACTTCAGTGCCCAGTTTTCTATTTAGCAGAATGCTGGAACCACAGGAGAGATAAGGACATTTAGCCTGAAGTCTAACCTCTTTTGGGATTCTGCTAGTGTGGACGGGTGTGGAGGCAAGGGGCAGTGTTTGAGATGGAGAAGGGAGTTGGATATTGTGTCCTGTTTAGGTGCTTTGTCTCAGAGGCAGGAGGGTAGACTGGATGCCGTCTCAAGGTCCCTTCTAGGCTGACCCATTCATAACCACCATATCTCCATGCCATAAATCTGCTTCTGACCCCTTATTCAGAAACCTTCCAGCCTTAAGGCTGCCTTGGGCAGATGGCCATGGGATTTTTTAACTCTATTAGCTATAAAAACAGCACATGCCTGCTTTTACCACAACATTGACAAATTCAGAAAGAAAAAAAAAACCCACAAAATTTATTTTCTTTTAGTCTTTCTTCTGTGCATATATATTTATAACTCCTGTGAGCTACTTCTTTTTGGGATCTTCTGGGGAGGAGTTGTTAGGAGATCAGCTTGCTACTCAGCTTCCCTCATTGGGTGGATGCTGTTCATGCCCAGTGGCTCTCAATGAGGGTGTTGCTTGGCCCACCCACCAGCAGGGAGGTTGGGGAACCTTTCTCTGCAGTGACCCTGGACTATAAGGAAGTTTCAAGTTCTGTACTGAATGAGGACAGAAGACCATCTCCAAGTCTTACATAGTCAGAGTCTTATTTGGCGGGGATGGGAAGGTGGAGTGGGTATCTCATTATGTCCCCTGGACCTCCATAAAGTATCTTACTTAGATCTCTTTTCCCCTCTCCTCTCCTCCTGTTGCCCATCTGCCTCTTCACCTTTTTATATTCAGAAATCTAGCCCATCCCCTCCAAAAACAAATAAGAAACTCTTGAATCCAATCCTGTTTCTCCCGCATTCCCAGGCTCTGGCTTTAAATGACCATGTCTTTTCTCCACTGAGGTGACATTCACAGTAGTTTTTTCTGGAGGTAGGATGCTGGGGTGGGTGCGTGGGGTGTGGAGCACTGTTCTCTGGGGTGCACGGTGGGAAGTAGAACATGGGGGGGTCTCCACTTAAACCATAGCTGCTTCACCATAGTGTATCTAAAATAAAATGTATCTCCTTACTCTAAGACTTATTTCTTCCAGGAAAAAAACCCCACAACCATACAAATAATATTTGACCCACATAAAAAATTAATATTCTTCTCATTATTATACTTGTAACTCTATTTCCTGTGAGCAAACACCCTGACCTTATTAGCCCAAGAGAACATTTACCTCCTCTGTCAAAGTTAGATGACAAAATATCCTTCATTAACTTGACAAAAAAGCTTATTGCTTTAACTGCTTGAAGGGAAATAGAGGTGGGTGTGGGGTGGCAGTGAGGACAGAATAAGAAGTCTCTTTTTACTCTATCACATGTATTTTTCATATTTGAAATTGTACAATTTTGTATCCTGCCTTTTTCACAATAGGATAAGCATTCTCCCAAGTTTTTAAAAACTCCTTAAACACCTTGTTTTAAATAAGCACCATTTAAAATGATTGTAGAACATTCCATTGTAGAGTACATGCTTCGATTTTTAGGGGGAGAAAGTCGACATCCCAGGATTATCCTTGCTAAAGTAAATCTTTAAGAGCCCTAATAACTAGTTCATGAATTGCAGGAGACTTTCTAAAGAAATTGCCAATAAAGTCTATGGCCCTGCCACTCTGAACATGCCTGATCCCCTCTCGAAAGCTAAGCAGGGTTGGGCCTGGTTAGTACTTGGATGGGAAACCACCTAGGAAGACCATGTACTGTAGGCGTTAAAAAAAAGAAAAAAGAAAGAAAAAAATCGCCAGTAGGGAACAGCTTATGTTAGACCAAAAATGCCACTCTAGATTATTAGAGCCATGTGCAGAAGGCATCAAGGCCATACCTGCAGAAACCATATGGCCATGTCAAGAAACACATCCTAGGAGAAACAAGGTAAAAGTATAAAAAAAAAAAAAATAGAAGCAAAAGACACCATATGTGGGTGATTGTGTCAGCAGTCATCAATCCGTCCCTAGGGAATAAAACAGAAGACATGTCATCTTGGACACAAGCAGACTACTGTATTACTGGATAGAAGTAAACAGGCTTGGGGACAGCAAATTCCTAACTTTGAACTCTGACCATCTCTGAAACTGTGTAGCCCTTGGTTTTCTCAACCTTGACTGCACATTAAGGAAAAAAAGAAAAGAAGAGAAAAGAAATGTCCAGGACTTATCAATGATTTTTTTTAAAACTCATATATACTATATATATAAATCACACATATATATATATATATATAATATGTATTGCTCTAAAGAAAGACAAAACTCTGTTCTCTTCTCTAAGTTTTAGCAGTTTAGATACCCTAGAAAGCCTTTCTGGAAGCAGGGAGTGAGCTATATGATCTCTCATAGGTATAAACCCAGGAGGTTAGGAAATCTATGTTCCTTAGTAAGGACTTAGCAGGAAACACTGGGATATCAGCAATTTTATGGAGCATTTTAAGCCCAGGGTTTTTTTTTTTGTTGTTGTTGTTGTTGTTTTTTAAGTCTTGCACACCCTATTTTCAGGTCTCATCATCAGGAGACTTGGTTAATAGGACAGAAATTTGGAGGTGACAAGGAACTCAACTTCTGACTTTCTCAGGTCTTCTCAGACATTTCCAGCAGTCAAGCGTTTCATCCAGATGGCTGCAAAGGACCTTCTGGGGGAAGTGATGAAAAGTTCATTGCCCACTAGGACTCTCCCTTGTCCTTCCCAGAGGACTCAGGCTTGAAAAGTGGCAGGAAGAGGAAGCCCAGCTTCACATTATGACACTAGCAGCTTCCGGCAGCCAACCCTGAGATATTCCACCTCCTCCTTATCCATGCCCCAAATCCACTAAAACATCTAATTAGCCAGTAAGAGTTATCAACATTACCTCCTAAGCCTGTCTTGGATCCACTTCTCTGCCTCTCCAACACCAACTCCCCAGTGCAGGAGCAGCTCCTCATGTGTCTGCCAATCTCCCATCTTTCTGCCTCCAGTCTTTTCTCAATGCTGCAGCCAGCATGGTCTCTCCAGTGTGAGAACTGCCGATCTGAAGATGGTGTCAAGTTAGCAATCACCCCTTCCTTTACTGGAAACAATCTGAACTCAAAAAATAATTGAGATATAAGTACACAAATTCCATTTTTATTGAAAGTAGGAGACATCTAAAACACAAAATAGCTGAAAGAGTTGTCCCAAACAATGGGTCTTAAGCAGAGGCACCCGTAGTAGAAAGTAGAGTGAGGACACTGTGCTGCAGAGTCTCAGAGACAGCCCGAAAAACACTCATCTAAGAAGGTGTGGGGCACAGCTGGAGGTGCAATACAAAAAGCCCCCATTTGCAACAGCAGGAAGCCAGTGCATGTGCTGGTGGCATGAGTGCTGACATGGACTAGGACTAAATGAGGCACCACCCAAACAAACCATATTTGTAGCAAGTGGTCTGTTTCCGTGGCAACAGAGAAGCGACTGCACTGAGAAAAGCCTAAACATTGGCTGGAGAAAATTCAAGGCTGAGTGCACTTATATCAACCCAGGATCATAAGGAAAATTTAACCTACCTGGAAGACAACCTTGGATGCTCTTATACAGGAGGTCCTTGGGGAAGGAAAAACATCACCTGCTTCAATGATGAATAATCTAATTAAGATATGACCCCAAAAAAGAAGAAAAAATAAAAATCAGCAGGCAAAGAAGATGAATAAAAAAATGTTGCCATAAAGCAGATGAAAATTCCAACCCCCAAATTTAAAAAATATAGTGAAGTAATTGCCTCTGTGAAGAAACTGCACACATTAGAGATCAGGAAAGAGGTTGTGAAACAATAGGAAGAAACAAATCCTAAGCTGGCAGAGCTCAGAGAAGGAGTGGAAGAAAAAAAGGCAATAGTCCAAATGTCATTCTTAATACAAAATCTAAAATCTGAAGGTGCAAAAGGGAGAATAAACACTGCTAAAAACTCAGCAAGAGATAGAGGAATAAGGGAAGTCAGTAATTAAATAGAAATAAAGAAAGGTTTAGAGGGAAAACGATGGATATAAAAGACAATATATATGCCTTAAATATCTCTGCAAGGGCACACAAGAAATTGATAGTACGGTTTGCTTTTAGGAAAGGAAATTGGGTGGGTGGGTGTGTGGAGGGCAGGGTGGGAGAAAGAATTTTGTCTTTTAAATTTTTGACTTGTATGAATATATTAGCTCATCAAAAAAAGTTCTAATTAAGGAATCCCCCTAGCACACAGACACATTCACAAATCTGATTGTTACTCTCCTTGCTTAAAAAACTTGAATCGTTTTCATTGCTGTTAGGATACAGAGCACACATCTTTCTATGGTAGCAGGGCAACCATAGAAATTATTATCCAACAGGGCACTTTTGAGGTTGAAAGCAGGTGCTACAGACTAAATTGGAATGAATGTCACTTCCTTATAAGACTGGTCCTGATCTGGCCTCACCTTTTACCTTCCAGCCCAAGGACCCTCACCCCAACCATGCTCCAGCCTCTCAGCACACACCACTTCCTCTGCACCAAGCGTATATCCCCTCCCCAAACTCCCTCCCCAAGCCCTACATTTTGGCTTATTCTGCCAAATGCCCTTTGGGTCTGAGTTTACCTCTCAGCACTTAACCTGTTTTATCACTTCTAAAATGCACTTTCCCCCCACCCCATTTTCACACCTGAAATTAAAATAGATCTTACAGTTCATAGCCTATCACATTTTTCTTAGTGGCACATAAATTAATGGTACATCTTACATTACAGCAAAAAGTATCTTAGATTTGGTGACACATGTTATCACACAGTACTATAACTATCTAGTTCCATGGCTAGCTTTCCCCTAACTGGGATATCTTTGAAGGTAGGACTATATATTATTTTTCATTGAATGCCCAGTGGCACTTACCAGAAGACAGTAGTTATACAATAAATAGATTCTGCAATACAACTGAAAGTTTTAGGAAAAAAATTGGCCAAGAATAGGAGATTTTTCTCTTGAAAATTTCTGAAAATTTTTTCTTCAGGAACATTTCTATCTTTCTCTGAGTCTTCAAATCTCCAAATATCCAAACTTGATGATTAAATGAAGGAAATTAAGTTCCATATTAAAAAGAAAAACATTTTTAAGTTTCTAATGAAGGGACTTTAGATCTATAAAAGAAAATGAATAAAATATTGTATTTCCATTTTCTTTCAGTTTCCATTTTGCGCTTGACTTGGTTCATAAGGTAGAAGTAACAAAACAACAAAAAAACACATTTATTCGTTTAACAAACATCGAGTCCCCACGATTTGCCTGTACTCCTCTCCATACTGAGAACAACACAGTTAACAAGACAAAGTCTCTTCTCCCTTGGAGCTTACAATCTAAAGATGGATGCAAAACAATAACACACTCACGAAAATATAACATGTCAGAAGTGGTGATTACAATGATAATATGAGAATATAGCATTTTATTGCAGTTGTGGGCTCCCAAGCTTATCTGATCACAATAACTACCAGAGAGCTCGTTAAAAACACAGATTCACTGGCCCATGCCAGGCCTGCTGAATCAAGACCTATAGAAGAGAGGCCTAGGTAAAATTATTTGGAGGATTTTTTCCAGCCGATTCTTGTGATCACTGGATACCTAGGTTGTATCAGAAGTTTTGAACTTCCGCTTCATGGTAGAATCACATGGAAAGCTTTAAAGCTTATGATGCTCAAGTCCCGCCCTGACAGATTCTGATTTAATCCACCTGGGGTGAGTCCTGAGCTTTTGTATTTATTTAAAAGATTACCAGATAACATTGGTAAGCAGCCAGAGCTGAGAGCCCAAGGCTAAACTATCTCAGGGATGATTGGATATCAAAATTAGAAACATTTTGCTCCTGGCCTATATCCACCTCCATCTAGGAATTAGGAATTAGGCTCTTGCACACATGCCTGCCTGTGTCTAAGATTAAACATCTCAGATCTACACTCAGGCACAGACTGATGGCTAACTCAGGTAATGTGTTTTTTGCACCTGGTTTTATACTTTTTCTTTGGCTCCTCCTTGGATATGATTCCTGTATAGGGCCAAGTCTGGGAGGTGACCTTACTGTAACGTTTCCGCCTTGCCTGGCCTCAATATGGTCTGTGCACAGCTGCGAAAACCTGGAGCAACGTCTCCAGTCACCCAGCACAAGCCACTCGCTCTCTATTAGTACTTTCTTTGGAAAGTCTGCAGTGACTAATTTCCATTAGTAACTTTGTTTTGAAATCTCATCAAATCTACCAGGTGCAATGTTGGGAACCCAATAAACAAACACCCTAACAGCTCCCTCTTTAAACAACAACAAAAAAGTTTTCCTCCTTCAGTTCAAAATTTCCAAAATCATTACATCCCTATACCTCTGAGGGAAATTGAAGAGGGAGAAGAAAAGATGGGAGCCCCAAGCACGCCCTGGCATGAGCAGCACGGCTATGCTCTTTTCCTGTGACTAGCCTCTGAAGTCATTCCCACTCTGACGTGAGGTTGAAGAATCCCCCCACCCCAAGTGGCTTCAGCTGGAGATATCTGACATCTGTGAGACTGATTTCTCCTGTCTGTGTTTGTAAGGATTGGCGGTGACGTAACTGAAGCAGCAATTCCCACACCTGGCACACGTAGTAGGCAGTTGTGATTGTTATGACCTCTTTTCTGCCTTCTGGTGTTTTTCTTCTGGAGAACTGATTGTGTTGGGACATTTTTATGTCATTGCTCAACGAGCTGGAAATGGCAGCCCTCTGATTAGAATGCTGGTTTGCAGGGAATGGAGTGGTAGTGTTGACATTTGCAAAAAGCTTTCTTGCTAAACTTTAAACACTTTGCAGATCTACTCCTACTGGCATTGCCTGTTAGTGATATTTCTATGGCTACGACAGACACACTAGTTCAATGAGACACCTGGGGAAAGGGCAGAATAATTGCTTTCCCTTAGGGTTCCAGCAAAGGTAGGTGGACACCAAGTCTATTTTAGCATGGGAGAAACTAACATGTGTTGAGTGTCACCTGTCTGGCCCATAGGAGGAGCTCAATAAATATTGACAAGCTGAACAATGTGAAAGAAAAAATTAATTAATTGCATGAGCCAGAATGAACTGTGCATTCTGTTTTGCTATGTATAAATGGCTCATTTCAAGTATTGATTTTTTTTTTTTCTTAGCACAATGGGTGTGTCAGGCCCCATGCTAAGTTCTGGGGATATAACTGTAAACAAAACAGAGCCCTCTTAGTGCAGAGAGGGTGACAGAAAAGACCCAGGACTGTTACCAGTATTAGTCAGTTTAGGCTGCCATAACAAAGGACCATAGACTAGGTGGCTTAAACAACAGAAATTTATTTTCTCTTGGTTATGGAAACTGAAAGCCCAAGATCAAATTCCAGCTGATTTGGTTTCTGGTGAGAGCTCTCTTCCTGGCTTGCAGACAGCTGCATTCTTGCTATGACCTTTCTTCACTGTGTGTGTGTGTGTGTGTGTGTGTGTGTGTGTGTGTGTGTGAGAGAGAGAGAGAGAGAGAGAGAGAGAGAGAGAGAGAGAGAGAGAGAGAGAAAAGGGTAGGGGGAGAGCAAGCCAACAAGCGCTCAGGTGTCCTTAAAAGAACACTAATCCTACTGGATCAGGGCCCTACCCTGTGACCTCTTTTAACCTAATTACTTCCTTATTCCAAATATGATCATGTGGTGGGGTAGGGATTCAATAGATGAATTTGAGGGGTGGGGGACCACAAACATTCAGGCCATAACATTAAATCCCACTATCGAAAAAACACTGGAGGCAGCTAACTCAGCCTGGATGGGAAGCTGGGAAGGAGAAAATCAGGAAGTCCGCTGGAAAAATGAAAACGCAGGCTGACTGGGAAGGTTAAGTTAGGTAGGCGGAGAGAGAGGAGCTTGCTAGGCAATGAGAATTTCTTAGGATAGGCCTGGAGGCAGCAAGGAGCTGAACCTCAGGAGCTAGAAACTGGTTAGTAGGACTAGTGCAGAAAACAGAGAGGAGGCAAGATGGAGAGAGGTGGGGGATACCCCAACTGCCTTTGCAAGCCTTGCTGGGTCATCTGATGAGCAGGCAAGTGAGCTGCAAGGCAAGGGAAAAATGTGTTGTTGTTGTTGTTGTTGTTGTTGTTGTTGTTGTTGTTGTTGAAATTATTAGAAGGGGGAGATCAGTTTTTTGGTAAAGTTCCATTTGAGTATTGCTTTTATTTTAAATCACATCCATGGTGGTTCCCATTAGCTATGCAACGTTTAGGGCCTCTAAAGGTCTTACTTAGGCTCTGATTGTGAGCTCCTTAAGGCCACTGGAGCTATTGAAGAGTTTAAGCAAGGGGATAGTAACAGTAAGGCCAACTTTCTGCTTGTTCTATCTCTGGTGCGGTGCGGGAGAAGTTGGTTCAGGAAGCCTAAATGGGTGTGGCTGCAGATGCAGGCCCAGCCAGCCCAGAAGGAGACAGAGAGAGGTCGAGTACTGGATTCTCCCTGGATTCAGCCCACCAAGGTGCCTCAGGTGGGCCCAGATGGGGTGGAAACAAGCAAGGCGACAAGGCGGCAAAATATCAAAGAAAAAGTCCCACTTTTCGTCCATTGTTGTCATGACCTCATAAGGGTGCAAACCGACTCTATCCCTCTGTGCTTCCTCCTCCAGTCTCTCTTTGTGCCCAGAACACCAATTCTTCTCTAGACCTTTATGCAGAATCTGCTGGGACTCTAGGTGTGCCACTGTCACCGCAGAGCACTTATAGAAGAATTCCCAGGGCAGCCAGGGTTCCGGGTTTCCCGCCCTGCTCCAGGCTCACTGTACCTACCCTCCTCCCTCTCCCCCGGCACCTCCTGGACCACTCTGCTCACCTTCGGCCCTGCCCTCTAGGGTGTGGACACCCTTCCCACCCCAATACCCCCTCTCTACCCCAAACCCTACAGGAGGAATGCAGGGTCCCCAGGGAAAGGTGTGATCAAATCGAGTAGTTAGTATCCTCCTGCCCCTCAACAGTCACCCAGCAGCCCTAGCAAGTGCAAGGTCACAGAGAGGCAGTTTTTTTTAATGTTGTTTTTAAATTAGGGGCCTGTAGTCACTACTCAATGAATTGTCAAATGACTGTCCCATCCCCCACTCCTCCCTACACACACCTTCCTTCTATCTTCTCTACCTGCCTGCCCCTCTTTCTCTTAGAATCTTCCTTGTTTTATCACATAGTGAATACACAAATGCATTTTTGCTGTGAGAGGCTGAAACAATAAATGCATGAGATTAGGAAGCAAATGTCATCACATTGCACTTCCGCGTGCTGCACCCCCCAGCAATTTCCACTTCCTTCCTCCCAGGTAGAATCCCTGCCAGCAGTTTGCTATGCACCATTTCATCCTCGCTCACACATATATGAATATAAGCCATGTATACAACTATGGCTTTATTACAGATGTGCATATACATGTGTGTTTGCACAACTTTTATGTATTTTTATATAATTGGGGCCACACTATACGTGATTTGCAATTTTCTATTTTCACATAATAATATGTTTTAAGGAGCTGTCAATGACAGAACATATGGAACTTTTGCACATAGCCCTATCTCGTTCTAACAGCTGCATGCTCCAAACTGTGGAAATCTCATGTTTTATTTAACCTCTCATCATTGCCGTTTCTGGTGTTTCTAATGTTTTTGCTATTACAAATAAGGAAGTAATGACTATTATATTAGTTATCTATTGCCTAACACATTACCCCAAAACTTGGTGTCATAAAACTATAATAAATATTTGTTACTGCTCACGGTGTTTGTTGGTCAGCAAGTTGGGAGCTGCTTTGCTTTGGGCTCAGTGTTTTTTACAAGGTTTCAGTCAAGTTGTTGGCTGGGCTATAGTCACTGAGGTGTGACTAGGGCTGGAGGGTTCGCCTGCTCATGGGCTGGCCCCTGGGTGTTCACTAATGGTGGAAACCTTAGTTCTTCCCCGCATGGGCCTTTCTACCAGGCTGATTAAGGGTCTTCACAACGTGGTGGCTGGTTTCTCCCAGAGTAGGTCACTCATGAGAGAACACAACAGAAACAGCAGTGCCTTTTATGATCTAACCTCAAAAGTCACACATTGTCACTTCTGCCACATTCTATTCATTAGAAGTGAGTCACTAGGTCCAGCCCTTTTGAAGGGAGGCATATCAAAGAATTTGTGAACATATTTTAAAACCACTAGTGCTGCCCTTACACATAATCTTTATGTGTTTGTGTGAATATTTCCTTAGATTTCTGGAACTAGGATTGCTAGGCCAAATGATATATGCACTTTTAATTCTGATAATTCTTGTTGCGTCAGAAACTGTTAATTGTCCCCCAATATTCATTGTCTCTGTTCTTCCTTTTGGCAATAGATCTCCTGAATTTTAGCTGGGAACAGCTTAAGAATACATTTCCCAGCCTCTCTTGTCTCTCATGAGGACATGTAACTACGTTCTAGTCAAAGCAAAATATTGGTGAAACTTCTGAGTCATGCCCTACTTCCTTTTTCACCCTGGAGAATGCTGTTTGGAGAACAGATGTGGTGGGAGCCGCTTCCACCATGTGATGAAGACAGTACCGTTGGAGATGGTGGGATGACACGAAGAAAGAACTTGGGTCCTTGGATGATCTTATGGAACTGAGCATCCCTCTTCCCATGACTTCCTACTAGCTCAGACTTTTGTATGGGAGAAAATTAAAATTCTGTCTTATTTAAGCTTCTGTTATTTACTGATTTGCCCTTCAAAAAGGCCTCACCAACTGTGTAAGAGTATCTATTTTCCCCATCCTTGACACACTAGATATTATCGATCTTTAAAA
This sequence comes from Macroglossus sobrinus, assembly GCA_004027375.1. Lineage (NCBI taxonomy): Eukaryota > Metazoa > Chordata > Mammalia > Chiroptera > Pteropodidae > Macroglossus > Macroglossus sobrinus. The sequence goes on from PVKZ01003012.1 coordinate 125,964, forward strand.
ATTGACCAATCTGATGGGTTCCCCCTTCACTTATGGTTTTACACTCTCTCTCATGTGCTGCTGTACAAAATGGTAGGGCAAGATGAAAGATGTTGATAAGAAATTCAAGAGAAACTACCACAATCTGTGTTAGAACACAAAGATATAATGTTGCTTTTGAATAAGAAACTCCTACAACTCTAAAAGCACATATCCATCACCAAAGTAGGCTTTGCAGAGATGCTGTGCCTGCCTTCCAAGACATTATGGCCTAACTGGGGAGAGGAAACATCTGGAAAGAGGCAACTAGAGTGCAAAGCGAAATAATCTGGCTGTCCATTTATCGATGCTGACCAAGGGACCTCGGGAAGAGAGCTATGAAGGAGGACATTAGCCTCCTAAAGGCAGCAGTTTCCAAATTTCTTATGCCACTCTGGTGAGAAGTGGAGAGGAGGGAGTGGATGATCTAGGAGAAAGTTATGGCAAATGGCTAAGAGTGCCGGTTCTGGGATTAGACTGCTTGCATTCATGTCCCGTCTCTGCCGCTTCACTATGTGACACACATTTACTGGGTGCTTCCTATGAGACAGGCCCTATTTACAGTGCTGGGAATCCCATGAGAAAGTCCTCTGTATCCAGAGCTTTTTATCTTCAAAGGGCTGAGATGGACAAGCAAGGCTGGGTTGTAGTTCCCTCACCTAGAGAGTGGGGACAATACCAGCATGGAATTCTCAGGGCTTTACTAAAGACTGAATTAAATTATACACGTATCGGATTGTGCCCACAGCACCTAGATGTTGCAAATGCCCAGTATAGGCAACTGTTATAATTAAGAAAAACCATGAAGGAAATTCTCCAAGACACCCCCATCTCCCCACCCCCGCTGCCAATTTCCTCTCTGTGCCCTTTTGTCTCCTCACTGGTAACTCCCATAAACTTTGTTTCAAGGCCATTCTCCCTCTCTCAAAAAACTCTGCTTTTGTAAAAGAGCTTATAATTCTCACCGAAGTGAAACGATTGGTATAGTTTTATGTACTATTTCTCCTGTTATGTTTACACTCTAGTGCGGGACATACTGTGTTTGATTAAACCTCAGGAATAAAAGTTTTATTATGAATTTTCAGGCATCAACAAAGCTAAATGGTGGAGAACTTGACCCACCTGGGGATGCTTCACTGATGATGTTGAAATCATAATTTTTAGGGAGCTAGTCCCAATCTCTTTTTCTCCCAGCCCACCTCTCTCTTCTCTCCTCCTCCCTCCTCTCCTTGCCTCTGTTTTTTTTTTTTCCTTCTGTCTTTTTCTTGCTTAAATGGCCTTCTGTCTTTTCCTTGCTTAAATGGTCCCTGATGACTCAATGTGATTATGTTTCCATAGGCAGGTGTGTGTCTTGTTTAGTCACATTAAGAATAAATCACTTGGCCACACACGGTTGATGCATCAATTTGTTACGTTCCTTTGCTTTCCAAGAACAGATTGCTCAAAAAGCAAACACTGCTGGGTGAAATTTGAGCAGGGAAAGGAGTGAGATGAAGTGAACAGAGCCCTTACAAGCTTGTCCTTCACACTTCCCACCAATCAGAAAAGGAATTAGCTCTGCTTACAATTATGCCAATCACACATGCTGCATTCAATGACAGTGAGCTGTGGAAGAATAAGGTTTGGGAGGAAAGGTGGGGCTTGTGTTTACTAAACACCTACCTACTATGTGTCAGGCCCTGTGTTTGCTTTTGCATGTGTTTCCTTTTAAAGGAGATCAGGACCCTGGCTGAGGGACCCTGGACAATTTTTCTTTTGGTATTTCATTTCTTCAGAGACACATTACCTCATTCTCTAATAATTCTTTTTGGTATGATGGAAAAGTCTCGGTGTTAGACAGACATGAGCTCCACCACCGTGGGCAGATTACTTAATGACTCTGAGCCTCAGTTTCTTCATTTCTAAAATAGAAAAGGAGATCAGGATCAAATGAGATAATGTGCTTAACACACCCTATAAATAGGCAGCTAAAAAAATGCCGGTGTTTAATCTTTTCTTCATAACATACACACAAATCACCCTCTTAAAGATTTTGTAATTTTACAGATTGAGGTAGCAGTGTTCCATGAGCACAGTGTGTGTGTGTGTGTGTGTGTGTGTGTGTGTGTGTGTGTGTGTGCGGGGGGAGGGTTGCTTCTTTTCTTGGTGAAAACAGTCTGAGGGAGAGAAAGCCAAGTCCTTTGTAGCCTCAATAAGATGCTGTTGAGATTTGGTCAGGGAGTAGTGAGTGTTAAAGACGTCCCAAGTGAGCCAGCCTCCCCATAGTCCCACCCTGTGCGGTCTCCTTCCACATTGGATCTGGGGTGGTCTGTGACTTGTTTTAACCAATAAAATGTGGTAGAAGTGACATTGGATCAGTTCTGGACCTAAGCCTTAAGAAGCCCAAAAAGCTTACATTTTTGTGCTTTTGGGGGTCTTGAGCCAATATATACAAAATTTGGTCTCTGTTACACTGTATAGAGAGAACACATAGGAAAAGAAAATATATGGCAAAAGAGGAGTCCCAGCTGTCCTAGTGTCCCAACTGAGCCCAGCCTTCCAGCCATCCCTCCAAGACACCAGCCACATGAGTGGCCCCTCCTGGACGCTCTAGCTCAGGCCAAATGGCTGTGTCCCCAGCAGGTATCATGTGCAACCAAAGAACTGCTCAGCTGATCCCAATCAACCTATGGACTCATGACAGTCCTGAATGATTCCCTTAAGCTATTAACTTTTGGAGTGGTATAGTACTCAGCAATAGATCATTGAAACAGATAGCAATATTTTCAAGCTTTTACCGTGTAGCAAACCATGGACTTTCATTGTGAGAGATACAGGGAACTTAGTTTGGTCAAGGAGATTGTACATTGGCAAGTATAAAGATATGAGGCATTTACTAATCCACATTCAAGTGTATGCTAAGAAGCACGATGCAAACAGACTATTTAGTGATGGGGTTGGCAAGGTGAGGCAAGGAATACTTTCTAGAGAAAAAGGGTTTTGATGTGGATTTTGAAGAAAGGGCAGATGACATTATATGACATTTCTGAGAATGGGGGTGGCATTGCTAGCAACATGGCAAGAGAATTAGGAACACGGGAAGGACTACAGAAATTTCACGTATGATATTAACTGGATATCAAAGTAATGAGGATAAACAGAGACATCACCAAGTCAGTTTCTAGGCCTACAGTGGGGACTTCAGAAAAGCAGTTTATTTCATGATCTTTACTGTCTCCTTCCCATTCGGTAAACATCTAACTCGTGAATGGCAGCATCTCTTCCCTGCTGAATTATACATGCTCACGCTGGAGATTGTGGAGTCTCTTGGGGGTAAAGTTTCTTTTCAGCACCTATAGAAGGGAGCCTACGAGGATGTGCAGGATCTGTTTACAAAGAATTCTTTAGGTCTCTCCCAAGAACAGCTTGGGAGAGAGGGATGGGAAGTGAGGTTGGCAGGGCCCCTCTGAGTAGCTGAGGAACAACAGGAAATTTAAAAGTCTTGAAACTTAAAAGCCTCAACCAGAGCTAATTGTTTGGCAATTAGAAGGTTAAAGCACACTTCAGAAATAATGTAAGGCTAGAGCCATGTGGCAGGAAAAGACTTTAAAGTGTCCCCTCTTTCTTCCTTCCCCTGTTGGTGTTTGGTGACGGTGGGGGAGGGTACAAAAGAATGGGGGCCCAGCCCAGAGACCAATCCTCCCCACAAAGAACACCCTATTGGTATTTAGAGAATTCCTCCTGCATCCCCAGAGACATAGGAAAGGAGGATCATAGTCTTAACTGGCCTAATCCAGCTACAGATGCCTGTGCAGAAGGTACTACCCTAATCTGCCTACAGTTTAAGCTTCATTATAATACTATGTTTATGCTTGGAAGTTCATGAATCTAATTGTAACAGACTGCATTCTGGGTATGCACATGCACACTAGGCAAAGAGTTATAGAACAGCCAGGTGTCAATCAGAATGACCTCACTTGCCAATCCCCTAGGAATGCTTTTGGAACCACCCATCATGAGCCAGATATAATGCAGACATTCCCACTTCTGAGCCCTCTTTTTTGTGGTCTTTTAGTGTTGGTTATAACACTGAGATCATGTGTCTCCTTGGGGGCATGCTTTGTATTTCTAAAACATACTTTTAATAAATCTTTTCTAAATGTTAATGACCTGTGATTCTTCACTGCCTCACTTGAGAAAGAATGGAGGGAAAATGCTAACTATACTTCTCCCTCCCCTCTGCCACTGGGGAGATGCTGAACTCCTATGGGCCCCAACAGTAACAAGCACATCTCCCAATTAACAGTGGCCTAAGTAATACAGACATTCCCTCAATGTGCAAAGACTTGTTGAGAGGTGATCATGTGCTTAGCACGGTAGCCCAGGTGAAGGCAGGGGCTTGATACCTCCATGTATGCCTGAACAATCTCTGTCTTTCCCCTCCATGCACCCTGTATTGTGTATTGGCTTCTGTTTCACAGCCATTGGATCGTTCAGGATGTCCAGGAATCTTGGTCAAGACAGAAGGCAGCAGATAGAAGTGGCACCATTCCCACCTATTCCTTTACCAGGAAAACAAAGCTTTCCCAGAACTCCCAGCAGATTCTCCTTTACTATCACAGGCATGGCTATATCAGAATTTTTATGACTATTAATTTGGTCCTTATTTATTACCTGAGGTTGCCCAGAACAAAGTCAGGGTTCAAGTTTGCACAGGAGAGGGAGGAAGGATAATAGGGTCAGGTGACCTTGCTTCCTTCCAGACACTGACAGAGGGGAAAACTCCATGGGCAAACACATGACTACAAATCTTAAGTAAATAGGAAACTACTTGATAATTACATTAGATACAATCCAAGATCAAGCAAAGAGTCTTTATTGAATGCCTGCTGTTTACTCCTTTTCAAGTGCTCAGTAGGAAATGTACAGAGGGAAGAAAGGACCCAGCCTCAGAACCAGGCCAGCCGGAGATGACACATACAACATATAAAACAACCTGTGATCACGAAAGAGTGAAAAAGGCTTTGGTTGGACCTGAAAGCATAGGTATTAAATAGAGGCCCAAGTAAAAACAGTTGTAAGAGGCATTCTCACAACCTGTCCTGCTCATATCCTTTCTAGAGAATATGTCACAGCTCCTTAAGGGGTAGTTCTATGACATCCAGGCCATGCCCTACCCAGCTGTGGCTGCAGAACCAGACATGGACCCTGAGCTATAGATAGCCAGTCTGACACAGGACAGGGCAAATGTCCCCAAGTTGGGGGATACTAAACCCTGCACTGAGAAAAGGTTCTTTGGTGGAGAGTGTAGAAAGAATTCAACACACATGCCAAAGTAAGAGTCAAAAGGAAAGTTTATTGGAGAAGGGGTCACATTCCATAGAGTGTGGTGTCCTCTCAGAGGCAGAGAGCGAGAGAGCCTGAGAGAGACTCAGAGAGACAGAGACAATAGAGATAAGGACAGTGAGAGAGATGGAGAGAAAGACCCTGAGGAGGACCCCCAGTGTTGGTGAGACCCAGTTTATATATCATTCTTTAGTTGCTGTGAGTTATAAAGACTTTGTTTACCCATTTCCTTTGATATGGACATACAGTGAGGAAGGGGAAGGGGAAGAGTGTGTAATGAAAAGATAAGAATATGTAGTGTGAAAAGGCTGCTGGTAGTTCCCAGCCTTTTATCCACAGGTTCCCTAAGGTTTTAGCCATAGAGTATGAATAATTTTATTTTGTGTAAGGCAGCCACTTAAAGACTTTGTTTTTCCTGTTTCCCCTTCACAGGTGTGGGAAATGGGTTGTCAGCAATTCAGTGGAAATCTTCCTTTGTTCTGCAGGTGTCCTCCTGGCCTGGCTGCAGGGCCGGTCAACATATTGCAGTCTCTGAATGTAGTTTGCTTTAATACTTCAGTTTTCTTGCCTCCTCTCTACATTAAATCCACTGTCAGCAGCAAGGAGGTGAATCAAGCCACATCTACAATAAGAGACACAGACTACTGCTCCAGTGTGAAAGGTCCTGGTACTATGTGGGGTCATATCAAGAGGCCACACATGTCCTCAAGAAGGAAAGGACAGCCTCACTTCTGACTTGAGTCCATCCTGTCCTGGGGTTGTGGGTTGCGCATTCCATCCTGACCATCAACTTTTCTTTTACTAGAGCTGGTTTGAAAGGGTTTTGTGTCTCAGTTTGAATAGTCTTGGTGTAGGAAGGCTTTCTCCTCCCTTCTCCGCCCTCCCCCTCCCCAGTCCAGGTCCTCTTCCCCCAACAGCTCTCCTTGCATTTGCTCTCCCTCTCCAACTTATTTCCCACATCTTTCTAACATGACCCTGTCACACCCTTGCTTTAACCCTTTGAGGGCCTCCTCATAATTCAGCCTCCAGGCATATTTCCCACAGCTAGTCTCCCAACCCACTCTCCAGGTACGTCAAGATAAACAGTCATATCTCTCTGCCTGTGCAGTGTCTAAACTCCTATGAACAAATACTGGCCCCTCTACACACGCATACCCCCATTTCCCACTCCTTCAAGACCAAGGTCAGAGGTCTCTCATTCCCACCTTGACCTTGACTCTCTCCTCCATTGGCCACCATCACACTTTGTGAAGCCTTGCACTGGCATCCACCTCATTGTACTGGCATTGCACTTGGTATCCTCATCTCCTGGCACAGTGCCTGGCACAAAGCAGACATTCAACAAATGCTGCAGGGGGAATGAATGAATGAGTGATTCCCTAATGGTGAACTAGTAGGCTTCAGCTCACGTGATAGGGTTTTCCTGGGCACAGTTGGGCATGAGGAGAGGGCTTTCCTTCCTTAGTCCGGCCTGGGTGGGGAGTCATGAGCTTTTTGAGGCCCTCCTGCCACCTACCCGCAAAGTCGCCTCACCCAATCTCCTCCTTCCCTGGAGATGGGCTCAAAGAAATTGGCCTTCCCCTTCTCACTACCAGAACCCCCCAGTCCCCAACCCCAGGAGCATTTCCCCATTTTCCTTCAGGAGAAGAGGTGCTCAGAGCCAAAGACAGAGAGTAGGGAAGCGTGGCTCAGATTTGATAAACGGGCAGGTGATTTCAGAAGCAATAAAGGGAAAAAAGAACATTCATTATCCCTGGAATTTACAATGCAGCGCTAATGAGCTGGGGGAGCTGTGTTTGATCTCCTGCCTCTCGCAGCCCAAGACTAGAACAGGGAGGGGTGCTGTCTGCTGCAGTGGTGTCCACACAACATGACCAGGGCTTCAACACACAGGAGGGGTGTGGTGTTGCTGACCAGGAGCCTCGTGGACTCCCTTGGAAGGGGAAAGCATTCATTAGACTCGTAAATGTGTCTGGTCAAAAAGAACCTGAAGACAAGGGGCTGCAGATGCCTCTGGTAGCATTGGGGCAACCCAGAAGAGGGTTCTTACCAGAACTGCACCACATTGGCACCCCGATCTCGACTCCAACCTCCAGAACTGGGAGAAATGAATTCTGTTTTTTATAAGCCACCCAGTCCATGGTATCTCGTTATAGTAGTCCAGATGGATGAAGAGAGAAATAACAAACATCTACTGAAGCTTACTATGTGCCAAGCTCTGTTTTAAGCACCTTTCACATATTAACTCATTTAATCCTTATCATTACTTTATCTAATAGGTACCATTTTTATTATTGTCCCCATTTTGCAGATGAGAAAAGTGAGAGCAGGAACCTTGACTCTTCCATCTACTGTTGAGCTTCAGCATCCAGGATGGTAGGAATTCAACAAACTCCTCTACTTAATGCCATGATGTGCTCTAATGTGGAGCCTGAGGGCCAACAATCTTCCAAGCGATGGCAGACAGTGACCTGGAGGTGGACTGAGGCTCTAAGGTCATTCAAGAGGCTCTATGCCTCCCTCCTAACCTCTTTTCTCCCATATTTATTTTTCAAGGGCCTCCTAGATGCAGAACTTATGCACAGAGAGGGATCAGATTTAGTTGCTGCCCCCCAAGTAGATTATAATTACAACTTAAGAAGCAGGAATAAGCTAGGCATAAAAATTATGGTAAAGTAATAAAACACAAAAAGAAGCAGAAAATTTGCTGTACTAATTTTGTCATCTATCCATCTAGCCACTCAGTCACTCATTCAAGGACATCTGTAGCTAAGCCCTGGGATGCAGGACTCAGTGTAATTTAGGTCCCCCTTCTGGTCGGATGAGGCAGCGGCTGCCTCCCGCAGTGTAGCAAAGGCTTGAGGGAGGAGAGCAGCCCAGGGACCCCACTCCAGGCCTGGGGCCTGTTCTCCATCCCTTTCCTCTTTGCTTTGAGGGATGCTTTCCCCAGAGCTGGTCTAGCCCTGAGTAGGGCCTCCAGCGAGAAAAGCAGGTCAGAGAGGCTTTGGGCTGACTGTCCTCTTTCAGTGTCCCTGATCTCCTTCCCTCCTTTCCTGCCTTCCTCTGTGGTGGCTGGCAGAGGGCCCCAGGCTCCTGACCTGGCAGTTCACACATAGAGCAGTCTCAGACATCCCATGGCCGCTCCAGACCTCCTGCCCCTTCTCTGCGGGGTGATTGATGGGGCTGCTCTTGCTCTGGGTCCCAGAGAGCTCCTTTGAATAATAACTTGGCAAAATTACTCTCTCTTTTTGCTTTCTCTATTTCTGATTCATTTGCTCTTTCTAAGTCATTCATCTCTTTTGAGTTCACAGAAGAAGACTGAAGAAGAAGAGAAGCAGGTGTCACAGAGGCACAGTTGAGCCTGAGCCCCACCTCCTCATTTTACAGAGGAAGCTGAAGACAGAGTGCCCCTTGGCCATTAGGAGTTCTATATTAGCCTGACCTCCGCTGGAAGAAAAAAAGCAAGTGTGGGAGGTATGGGAAGTAGGGGAAGGCAGAACTCTTTCTAGGGCCCCTGAAGTCACATCTTGAAGGCAGCTGCCCACTCTGTCCATATATAAGGCTGGTCCTATGTACCTGCAGGATGTTGGTGGTTTCTCCTGGAAGGAGAGAAGCAGAGAAGGTAGGGAAAGAAAGGAGAGATGAGGATTTAAGTGAGTCACATCAGTTCACTAACACTTCCATTGATCACCTCTTCCGTGCCAGGCACAGAGGAAAAAAGGCAACAGATGCCGACTGCTCTTGCCCTCAAGATGTTCTCAGACAAGTAAACAAGTAAATGCACTACCTGTCATAAATGCTCTAGTACAGTGATCCCTGACCTTTTTGGCACTAAGAACCAGTGCTCTTATGAAAATATAATGCCTGATCATCTGAGGTGAAGCTGAGGCGGTGATGCTAACGCTGGGAGTGGCTGCGAATACAGATGAAGCTTCTCTCAATCTCCTGCTGCTCACTTCCTGCTGTGTGACCCCATTCCTAGCAGGCTACGGACTGACACTGGTCCAAAGCCAGGGAGTTGGGGACCCTTGCTCTAGTATTAGGTTCCATGCAGTCACATGAAGAAGACTATTTATTCTGTGATGAGAGGGCCCTGTAAGGAAGTCTTCACAGGTGGGCTGATGATAAAATATTCTGAAATCTGAAGGTGAGGAAGTGTGCTCCAAATGTCAGCTGCTGTAGAGGCAAAGGCTAAAAGGTGTGACACCGCGTGGTGTTCTGGGGTAATGTAAGTTATATAGGATTTTTATAGCATGGAGAATGACATTGGCAAGACACAAGAAGTAGACAAGGGACAGGCATAATATTGGTTGTAATAATAATGGCAGATCCCAATAAAGTGCTTATGTGAGGGAGGCCTGTGCGCCAGTCTCAGGAGTTTGACGACAGCAATAGAACAGTTATCCAATAGAAAGTTGTGTGACCAGATACGCTATGGTGTGGAGGATGGATTAGAGCCAGAAGAAGCTGGAGAAAGGAAGACCAATCAAGAGGTGGATGCAATAGTCCAGGCAAAAAATGATTTAAGGGCTGAACCAAGGCAGGGCCAATAGGAAAGGGGACGGATTTGAGAAACTTGTAGAATGTCACATTGACAGGGCGTGGTGATTGGCTGAGGGAGGAGAATGGGGGAGATAGAGGAGCCAAGGGTTTCTCCTCATGCCAGCAGCTTACTCAGGGCATATTGCAGAAGCACCATTCATGAAACCCTGTCAAGCGTCTCACAGAGATGCAGAGACAAATAATTCATTTCCCTTGAATGTTCTTCAGGGTTATTTAAAGACAAGCTTCATATATGTACTCATAATCAGTCAAATTTGGGTGAATCCCAGAACTTTTTCTTTTACCAAAAAATGTACTCTTCTTCCATCAACTGAGATGATTCAAGATGGCCCCATTTGTCCGTGGGTAGGATCAGGGCAGCCCATTTGGGTCCGTTGCTGCATGGCTAAGGTTAGGAGTCTGGGAGCTTCTTTGAGAATCAAGTCTCTTCCCCACCATGTCTGTCGTTTGGTTTGAGTATTTTTTTCCCTTAGGATGGATTTCCCTATAAAATAAATATCTCGTGAACTAATCCTATTCTTAAAAGGAGAAAGTCATCATATTGTAAAGACAGATCATAAAAAGATGCATCAATCTGTCAAGAAGCATAGTTAACATGAGTATTTGTTTAGCAGAGACAACGTGCCCTGTGATGTCTGGACTGTGAAGCTGGAGTGCTGGGCCTAGCCCTGTGCACGCAATTTTACCTGAATGTCGGTGGCTTCTGCCATCTCTCTGGACCAGCTTCAGCCTGGAAGGGGCCTTTGTTAACTATTTAGACTGTCTAGAGCCAGCAGCTTTGCATATTGAATATGAAAGCTGTAGCAGCCTCACTTTCAGAAGAGAACAGCAGCATCCCCAGCTGGAGGGGTAGTCCTATGGCCCCAGATGTGTCTGAAACACTCATTTGAGAGTTAATCAATATCGGGGATCTTAGTCAACACCTCAATCTCTCCATTTTGTCTTATTCTTTTAAAAAATGTACCCAGGACATAACATCAGTACATAGATGAAAAAATAACATATCACACAAGTAATAAGTGAAGTGTGTAGTGTAAAAATTCTATGCTATGAAGCATTACATGGGAAATACATAAACACATAAAACAGTTAAGAAAAAAATGTCAGTCTTCCTCTACTTCCTCCACAGTTGACCACAGTGAACTGTTTGATGTGTCTCCTTCTCACCCTCTTCCAATGCATTTCTACCTATTATCCTCTGCACAATACACATACACTGTTTATTTTTGTTACATAAATAGAATCATATCAAAACTTGGTACTTTTTTTAAAACTCAACGTTCTATTTTGAGTTTCTTTTAAAAACACAATGACAAAACTAATACATGTTTATCATAAAATCTTCAAACTTTATAGGTGGGTAGAAAAAAGTAAACCCCTATCCCTAAAAAGCAAAACTATTGCCTTCCTGTTCCTCTATTCCCATTCCTCAGAGCAAACAGATAAAATAAACATATCTTTGTGTATCTTTTTTAAAATGTTTATGCATATGCTAACATTTAAACACAGACATCCTTCCTGTTCATTTTATAGATGAGGAAGTGAGAGCTCAGAGAGGTCACAGGTATATCCCAGGTCACGCAGCTGACTGGGGCATAGGCAAATGTGGAGCCCAGTACCCTAACTTCAGAGGGCAAAGGCCTTTTCCACTGCACATTTCCATGGCATTTATTTGCTTAGAGCCAGTCTTGACTGGTATCTCTAATCTCACCTCAACCTGGTCTGCAAGGCGGTGACACTTCTCACTATTGCCCATGTCACCCTCCCTTCCCAGGAACGCTGTTGGCTCTTGGTGTATTAATAGATCGTACTTGTGCTGCTTGTCCTGGGGCCTACCTAACCGTTTATTTCACTAAAGCCTGCTGCTGTCTCTGGCAGGGCTGTCATTACAGCAAACCAGTACTGTGGAACCTGGCAAAGTGATTCATTCAGTGGGTTTGTGTTTGTACCTTCATTCTCCAGATTATAAGTGGCAGTTACATGTGGCAGATCATTCTCAAGGATAATTTCATTTAAGGAACCCCTTGGCCTGGAGAGAACTGGTGTCCATGTTAGACCTGATGTCCACTGATGTGCCCTTCCCTCTTTGCTAGATTCTGGGGCCACAAGCCTGATCCTGAGGAGCTCACAGCAGACATTCTCTGTCTGGAGTTAGCCTGTGCTCTCTGCTATGTGTATGTGTCAGCCTTAGCCATCTTGGGCCCAGCTGTGTCTATAGCATTGCTAACATCTGGGTGAAAGGAGAAAAGTCAGCCAGCCATATGGATGCATTTGTTTCTTGTTGACGGCAGGATGGCCCCATGTGAACATCTGGGAAACATCCAGATGGACAGACCGGATCTGTACGCCCACATATTTGGTCCAGCTAACTATGATGATATGAGAGGGCAGAGCCCAAACCTAAGAATTCTCCTGTAATCAGGCCTGTTCTGACCTTGCAGATGGAAAAGAGAGAAGCCCAAAACCTGGCTAGCGGGTACAGGAAGGGAGGTGTGTATGTGTATGGGGGAAGGCGGTTGGGGGGAGGGAGGTTGTTCATGCATCTTGTGTTAGGGTGAGGGGCTGGCAGCTAGAGAAACTCCAATCTTGAAAATAAACTTATGAAATCACAGTTCCACCCAAGACAGCCTAGAGATGTTGCCTTGAATTTGGAGCTTTGGGGTGGGGCAAAGTCTTCTCTGGCCCATCTTTGATCCTCTGCCACTCAGGAACCAGTCTCCTTCCCAGGAAACGACACCTCCCTGGATCCCTGAGTCTGCAGCGCCCTCCAGTGGGAAACTGTAATGCCTGGCGAGAAAGCCTTCTGACACAGTGGCCATAAGTCAAACACATGGGCAATAGATTTTAAAATCTAATGTTCTGGCCCCTGCTCCCACCCTCTGCATAATGTAGAATTCTAAATGAACTGTTGGCTGTTATGAAATCTATTACAAGAGGGCAAAGGACTGAAGATTGGGGCGCCAGTGTTTTAGAACAGTATGGACAGATTAAACAAAATGTAAAAAGGTGGCTGTGTGTGTGTGTGTGTGTGTGTGTGTGTGTGAGAGAGAGAGAGAGAGAGAGAGAGAGAGAGAGAGAGAGAGAGAGAGAGAGAGAGAGAAAGTCCTGTGCTAAACAGACTCTGCTCTGCCAAGTTTCCAAGTGACCTTGGTACATCCTCTTTACATACTCCAGCTCTAAATCAGGTCACCTTCTTTACTTCCTTGCTCCAGATAATGATAGTTTTTTCCAAGCCTTTCAAAGTCTGATGAAAAGGGGAAAACAAAGACTCAACAGGAGGAAATGGGTTCCAAGACTGTGACTTCAGGCTTGTAATATAACCTCTCCAGGTCTGAGTTTCTCTGTATGAGCTGCATGCCTATGCCAGGCTTGCTAGAAATTAAACACGATCATGGGCGGAAGACCCCCAACACCAAGCCTCCTAGATATGCTGGCTGCCGGCGCTGGCAGAGGCTCAGTGAGACCTGGTCCCTTTGCTTTTGCCCCTATCCTGGGTGTGGTTACCACCTTCACCATGGGGCTGACAGCTGAGTCCCATTCTTCCTCGTGTTCTCTTCCTGCTCTTCCTGCATCTTGAATATGCTGTCCTGTGTCCCATCTTTTGTTTGTTCCAGTCCCCACAGTGTGTTCTGCCCTCTCTCACTGCTACTTCTTCATCCACCACCTCCTTTTCTCACTGCTTTTTGAGGAGAACTTTTCCCTCCAGCTTTGTTTCACTGTCAGTCACACGATTCCTTCATTGGTCTTCTCTGCTTATCCTTTGCACACCACCCGCCTCATCTGCTGCATCCTAGCTCCCCGATTAGGCTCCCAGTCTTTTTTTTTTTTAAATAAAGGGTGTCATCATCACTGTTGTTACCCAGCTCCTTTTCCTGTTCCACTCCAGCAACCTCTAACCTGTAGAAAAGAAAGGCATAATCTACAATCCCATTGGAAAGTACTTGATTCCCATCCTCTGAAGGCAGTGTTTGAGACTGTCATAGAAAAGACAGAACCTGGCAAGACTGGCTACAAGGTGAAGGGAGCCCAGGAACTGTGAGATTCACAGGGGTTTGCAGTATAGGGCAGCTCAGATCTGAGAGGATGAGGCCAGCCCTCCCACCCCTGCCCACAGCCCAGGGCCTCTCCTCCCCAAAGTGTCTCCTACAAGAGCTTTTGCATCGGCCATCTCTGCCATCCACTCTTGCCCAGAGAGTGACAGATGCAAACAGAGGCAGGACACAGAGAAAGAGGAGCGCTAGAGAAATGCAGAGATACAAACGTCTGGAACAATAAAGAGCCACACAGGCATGGAAGATGAATGTCCTAAGCACTTACATTTCATTTTCAGCTGTGACTAGGAGATGTCATCAATTGATGTCATCCCATTTTTGAGATGAAGAAACAGCCTTAGAGAGGTTACCATAGTCTTATAGATGGGGCATGGCTGAGCTGAGCTTCAAGTCACAGGCTATTTGATTCCCAGGATATGGCCCTCTATAACTCCATGGACACAAGGGTGCTGTCTCCATCTTATTTCTCTGATAATTCAGTGCATGGAGAACAGGGAGAGAAGAACGTGCAGTGCAATAGAGGAACACTCCTAGGAGAGAGAGAGAGAGAGAGAGAGAGAGAGAGAGAGAGAGAGAGAGAACTAGAGAGATGATCAGAAGACAGTGAAATAGAGAAAGGAAAAAAAATAAACTGTATATCTCTTCCTATGATAATGGATTTTGGAGAAAATGCACTTTCTAGTTCTCATCCCCAGGCATTTAGAATCAGAATTTCTGGGAGTGGCACTCAGGAACCTGTATTAAAAGAAGTTCCTCTGAGTGGCAAAGTGTGCTTTGAAATGTATCAAAAAAGTAAGACATGGATAACATGTCATAAAGCGAAGGCAGCAAAATGTTAACTGAAGACTCTAAAAAGCGAGCGATACTGTTTACTATACAATTCTCTTAATTTTCCGTACGTTTGAAAATTTTCATAATAAAATATTGGGGGAGAAAATTCCTGAATGATCATGATGATTAGGCAGGAAGAGGCTCCCTCAGAGGACTTTTGGAGGAGCTGATGCCCTGGAAGCCTCCCCCCTGCACCGCTTTCCTGAAGGAAGTCCATCTGCCCCTTGGAGCTTCCTATTCTGTGTGTGGAGCAAGACTAGATGGCTCATTTGGCTTGGTTCCTGTGGGGCACCTGTAGCAATGCGATGAAGCAGGCCAGTGGTTTAGATTTGGGTGGAGCTCAGAGAGGTGTGGCTAGAAGTTCTCTTCGAAGAATTTGAAGCTGAACTGCTCACAGTGGCCCCTGAGCACCTTAGCCAGGGCCGGGGAGCCACAGAAGAAGACTTGCACCTTGCCCTTCTTCTCAGCAGCAACTTTCTGGAACACCTGGAGTCCACGGGGATAGGGGAGAGCAGAGGGAGGTGAGGTAGGACTGTAGGTACACCCAGTGACAGTGTAATGGAGCTGATAGTGTAATGGGTTGGCAGTGGCAGCGATGGCCATCTGTCCATCCACATGAGGAACTCCAGGACACAGTTGCTTGGCTTCAGGGCAAAGAGTCCGACATGCAGCCATTTGTTTAGGAGCCATTTGTTCTGCCCATAACCTGGCCCAGACTTTGGGGAGTGCCTGGGCCAGAACGAAATTAGAGCCAGGCCCTCAAGAAGCTGCATCTGTCGGAGAGATGCATACCACACTAGCTGCTGTGTTAGAGGGCCATGGCAGAGCCCCGCGGGGCATGCCGAACCCCGATTGCCTGAACCTTATACTAATCCTCCGGCTGGCCACATGCATCCATTGAAATGTCTCTTTCCTGAAGTCGAGCTTTTGTTTTCCCCAGTGAAGACTCTTTAATACCCCAATTCTGCTTAAGATTTGCCTTTGCTGAAAGTTCTCTTTGGTGTCTAAGCACCACTGGCATCTCGTTCCCTGCTTAGTTCTCACTATCTCGGCCTGGATTTCCAACAGCATTTTGAAAAGCAGTCCATCCTGTATCACTTCATGAAACTCTAGCCTCTGTCGGTAAGCACTCATGGAAGAAAAATAATAACAAAACCAATCTGAGAAGTGAAATAGGAAGACTGCAAACCATTTCATGTCTCTGGGTCTCAGTTTCCCCACTTGTGTCAGGAAGGGATAAGACTCAGTGCTTCCCCAGGACGCTGCCCACTTGGGCCCTCTGACTCTGGTTTGCAGGGAATCATGCCGGAGGCAGGCCCTGAAGGCTAACTTTCTCTCTAAAGAGATGGAGAGACTGATGCTAATGATGGCACAAAGTGAGCTAGTGATGGATCCAAAAGTAGGTCCCTTGCTTCCTGTTCCAGCCCTGACTTCCTGGCTGGACTCCAGATGTTAGCCTCCTGCTTTGCCCTTGGCTGCCTGGCCCTAATATTCTAGACTACCACCTCAAGCTCTCAGCCCTACTGGTCCCTGCAGGTTGCATGGTTCCAGTTGGTCTTTACCTTGTTCCAGTCAGGCCGCCCAGGCTGGGTGCGTGTCTGGAGGCCTGTGATGGAGTCCTTCTTCTCCTTCTTGGCCAGGAGGTCGAGAGCCATCTGCAGGCCAATGGCTTTCATGTCATTCTTGCCCAGCGCAGAGGTCATGTACATGTGCAATTCCAGGAAGCGTCCTATGTGGAGGGAGGAGAGGGTACACTGAGGGGCCAGCATCCATGATGGGGACAGGGCGGGATGTCAGCCACCTTGCTGTGAGGCTCAGAGGAACACCAAGAGGGTTTGAAACTCACACCTGCTGCCACCGTGTTTGCCCAGGACCTCCATGTAACCAGTGACATAGAGAGAACAGACACCCACTGCTTGAGCTGGGCCTACTCTGTGCATGGCATGCACAAGTTATTTCATAGTCCTGGTCTAATGTGAGCCTCACAACTACCCCACAAGTTATATTTCTAGAGGGGAAATGAATCCCAGGGCAGCATGGCAATCCTTGCATTCCAAAGCGCATGCCCTTCAGTATACACAGTGCCTGCTCTATCAGGTTAGGGACACAAGCTATGCACACATGAAAACATAACTGAGACCAAGAGTTGAGTGAGTGGATGGCAAATGCCACTGATATACAGGGAAGGGCTAGAGTAGACAGAGCTGCTTCCTGGGAGGGCAGGGGTTGAATTAGGTCTTGGAAGAGAGGCAAGATTCAAAGGAAAGGTGAAAGGAAGATAACTTAAGAAAGAGAAATAGCATGAGCCAAGGGCAAGAGGCTGGAACAAACGTGGTGTTTGCAGGGCATGATGTGACTGCCTGGCTGGGTCAGAGGATCCTTGAAAGGAGCAACAGGAGAGGGGACTGGACACAGAGACTGGAATGCAAAAGGTTTTGAATGCCCAGCTGGGAGATGGAGGCAGGTAGAGGGTCTCTGAACAGGGCATGACAGGATGAAAACAGCTTGCAGGCAGAGTCAAAGGACGGAAGGGACGGGACAGAGGCTGGCATCACACTCATTAGGCCGAAGCTTCCTCAGTTCTGTGCCTGCAATGGGACAGGTTAGCTAAGGTGCTGATCCATTCAGCCCTCAGGGCAATGGGAACTTCCAGGTGGCACCTCTGTGTTCAAACGGCTTCCTCTATTTCCCCAGATATGGCCTACAAACATTATTTTTTCCCTGTGTGTCATGATGGGGAAAAGACTTGCAAGTGCTGCCTTAGACCTGTGCCTCTGTGCAAGTCAGAAATGGCAGGGCCTGAGCTGGAACATTGGATTCATGGGCTGATGATTACTTCATCTTTCTCCTCTCCGAAGACTGAAGGATTCGTGCTGTCCCAAACTGCTCTCAATAATTTCATATGCCACCATTTAACCCACTTTCCCTTTGTCTTAAGGTCATAGTCACTGTTAAAATGCAAATGGCCTTAGAAAGGACACCGCATTTTATTTCACATATCAGTGAACTTGACTACTGCTGGGTGGTGTGGGAGGGAGGGTGATGTACTATAAGGGATGCTTACTTGCCAGAGCCCTGGCCCTCTTCCCCCTCCCACAGAGTCACCACACTCCAGAGAGCAGTAAGAGAAGACAGGAGGAGACACCACGCTTGCAGGGTGACCTGATGTGGTGTCACCATCTCCAAAACAGCTGTGTTTGAGACACTCTGCTTAGGAAATCATCCAAATGAAGAAAAAATAAAAACTATGTGCACATATATATTAATTGCAGCTTTATTTATGACAGTAGAGAATTAAGAATAAATAAAATATCCAATAGTAGGAGCTTGGTTAAATAATTTGTGGCAAATCATTAACTGTATCATTTATCATACAGCCGTTAAATACTACTACTGCTATTGCTAAATTTAAATACAATTTTTATTACTGTTAAATGTATTGAGCCATTATTATTATTATTACTACTACTACTACTGCTACTACTACTGTGACAACTACTACTATTACTACTAAATTTACTCAGAAGTCATTCAGCTCCATTCACTGTTCTAAGTGCTGTAGAGATGATATCTCATTTAATCCTCACGACAATCCTGTGAGGTAGGTACCAGTCTTATCCATATTTTTCAGATGAGGAAATTAAAAGGAAGCAGTTAAATAATGTGTCTATGCTTCTATAGCTATTAAGGGATCAAGTAAAGATTCAAACCAAACAGAATAATTAAGCTTGAGCTACAGAAATTAAAAACAATAAGTCGCAAATTTTTTTACCTCAAATCTTGGCATAAAATTAAAATTGAAATCAGAGACCACAAGTTTCAGTTGTAGTTAATGAGAAGACTTGGTAGAAATTTGAGGTAATAAAGTTGTTGACTCAAGTGGCTTTGAGAATGCAAAGCACTGGGTTAGCTGTTACCCTTTGTTTACACAGATTAGGAAGAAGTAAACACCAAATATTTATAGACAAGTAACTAGAAATTAGAATTAAATCTAAACTTTTGCCCTAGCTCATCGTAAAATCAAGTTTCTAATGAATTAGTATACATAAAAGCATTTAGAACAAAGTCAGTGTTATATAAATATTTACTATAATTGTTATTTACAAGAAAGGGCAAGGAGCTTTACTGCAACATTCCGAGGTTTAATAGTTATCTTCTAAAGGGCTTGGGCTTTAAGGCTTTGAATGTTTGTTATAGTAAGCTACATCTGTTTGAATGTTTTCTGTAGGAAACTGTGTTGATTACTTGAACTTATAAACTATGTTGATCAGAGGAATTTGAATTTACTCACAGCAACCTTGTGGTAATTAAACAGCCAACTAAGACCTAGTTCAGATGAACTTGACCAGTATAAAAAAGCATACAAATTCTCTTGAAGTTAGAAACATATCTGAAGATAGTCCTCCTTGATAAGTTATTCCATAAGTAAAACAAAACAAAACATAACAAAATAATGATTCTAACAGATTAACTTTAAAACATTGGACAAAACCTCAGCATCCCACAAAGATGTCCCATGATGACTGTTATGGAACCCAGAGAAACATGTTGTCATATGCACTAAGCATTGGTTTAGTAAAAAATGTAGAATATCATACTCAGGTAGGGTAGGGGAAGGCTGCAGGGGCTGGAGGAAGACATTCAAAACATTCATTTTTGATGAAAGTTACCGTGTTTAATCTTTATCGTAGACCATTCTCTAAACTTTTTGATTAACACCATATCAGGGAAAATATTGAACATTCACCCCCAATAAATAGACATAGGTTCGTCTTTACCAACAGATTATGCACATTAAAAATGTATATTGGAGTAAAAAGAATCATATTTACTTCCTCACCTTAAGCAACTAGAAAAATGGACAAAATATATAAAACAATGGTTTCCAGACATTGATCAGCTGGTGCAGGACTATAATTACCAAAAGAAGGAAACGAATGAAGTGAGCTCCACAATTAAACCTATCCTGGTCCTGGTCTCACTGAGTGGGGAGATAGAAATTGGAGTTTAAGGTGAATATGCAGGCACAATATATGAAAAAGGAGTCTGCAGACAGAAAGAGAGAGGGAAGGAAGAAGAGAAAAAGGAAGGGATAAAGAGAGAGAGTCAGGGAGGGAGGAAGTTAGCTTTGGAAATCTGCATAAAGTTTTCCCCTAAGCCTTTGGCTGAGCA
The DNA here is from genome assembly GCA_004027375.1 of Macroglossus sobrinus. Classification (NCBI taxonomy): domain Eukaryota; kingdom Metazoa; phylum Chordata; class Mammalia; order Chiroptera; family Pteropodidae; genus Macroglossus; species Macroglossus sobrinus. Next base: position 145,925 of record PVKZ01003012.1, read on the forward strand.
TTAATCTGTACATGTGTGAAAGAAATTTTCCAGACAGCACTAGGCTGATCAGCAAGAGTGGGGAGACCTTGTAAAACACAGGACAGTAGGGTAGCGTCAGAGATGTAGCATCTTGGAAGTTAGTCTTGGAAGGATCCAAATTATCCTAAATAATGTAACTGCACCAGAACAAAGTAAGTACTATTTAAAGAAATACCACAAAATCCAGAACACAACAACACACAATTCACAATGCCTGGCATCCAATAAAAAAATTATCAGGCATGCAAAGAAGCAGGAGAATGCAATTCATAATGAGGAGAAAATCAGTAATTAGAAAAAGATCTGGGATTTTTAGATAGGATACAAAAAGCATGAAGAATAAAAGAAAAAGTATGATGATTTGAACATCATTAAAATTTCAAAATTTGTCCTTCAAACAGTTTTAAAAAATGAAAAGAGAAACCACGGACTGGGAAAATTTATTAGTAAGATGTACACCTGACAGTGGGACTGTTTCTAGAATATGTAAAGAACTCTTATAACTTAATAAAAAAAGACAAACATCTAGATTTAAAGAGTGGACAAAATATTTGAACATTTTACAAAGAAGATGTACACACAACAAATAAGAACATAAAAATATGTTCAATATCATTAATTATTAGGGAATTGCAAATTAAGAGCACATTAAGATACCCCTATATACCCACTACAATAGCTAAAATTAAAAAGACTGCCAATATCAAATATTGGTGAGCTGTGGAGCAACTGGAACTCTCATCTATTACTGATGGAAATGCAAAATTATACTGTCACTTTGGAAAACAGTTTGGTAGTTTCTTAATAAAGTTCAATTTAACAAATACCATACTAGCCAGCAATTCCACTCCTAAGTATTTACCCAAGACAAATGGAAACATATGTCCCCACAAAATTTGCATGCACATATTCATAGCAGTTTTATGCAAAATGGCCATAAAGTAGAAACAATTCTAATATCCATCAACAAGAGAATGGAAAAAAAGATGTGGTATATCCATAAAATAGAACACCACCTAGCAATAAAAGGAATTAACTACTTACTGATACATGTGACAATATAGATAAATCTCAAAGATATTATGTTAAGTGAAAGAAGCAAGACAGAAAAGACTATGTATTACATAATTCCATTTATATGAAATTCTAGAAAAGACAAAACTGTAGTGATAGAAAGCAGACCAGTGATAGTGGAGGAGAGTGTTGATGGAAAATGAGATGAGAGAACTTTTGGGGGTAAAAGAAATAACTTATTTTGATTGTGCTGATGGTTACACAATTGCATATATTTGTCAAAATGTCTTCGTATTAGCTGTACAGTTATATTGGTAAATTTTATTGTATATAAATTATTCCTGAAAAAACTTATTTAAAAAGGGTGTGATTAAGAATCATCTGAAAAGCATGTTAAAATATATGTTCCTGAGCTCTCTTCCCAGAGAATCTGCTTTGGAAGTTCTCAAACTCTAAATTCTTAACAAGTACACATTCTGAATTAAAAAAAAAAAAAAAGTCTTATAAAAAAGAAAATAGGAAAAAAGGACACACATATTTATAAAATGTGAATAAGAAAAAACATCAGAAGGCAATTCTTTTAAAAAGCTGGAATAGTATGAATAGATAAATAGGATTATGAATGATTTTTTTCTGCTTAATTTTTCGTTTTACAAAATATTACATTTAAGTAAAAAAAAAAAAGAAAAGCAATCCTCTCTCCCCCACATTTTTGAAAGAAATGGAATAATCTAAACATCTTCTTAAAAAGCCCCTGACACTAAACATCCCTGTCCTGTTCCCATCCTCCTCAGGCCCTGTCCCTCTCCTACCCTCTTGAGGCTCCTCGGCCTGGTCCATCTCCAGTTTGGTCAGCAGGCTTACAAACCACTCAAAAGACCTCTGGTCTCGGTTGATCCAGATGAAATCCACCTAGGGAGAGAGGCCCTTGGGTTCAGAAGTGGAGACTATTTCATTCACAGCATGCTCATATTGTGATCCCCTGGGTCCATATGATCACCGTGGTGTGAGCAGGGCACACATTAGTATCTCCACTTAGCGGAGGGGAGGAGCCTTGCCCAGACCAGAACACAGGTTCCTGACTGCCAGTTCAGGATTTTATCTAATAATCTATTGTTATAGCAAGCAATGTTCTACGATCTTAAAGTCAGGACAGTCAGATAAACATTACTTATTTTTTAAGAAACTCTTTGAAGTGGCCTATACAAAATAACAAATTTTCAAAAAACAAACATGTTTTCATTTTTAAAACCATCACCAAGTGATGGCTAGTAAGTATCATAGCTGTAATGTATCTAGGCTGCCTGACTTTCAAGCTCCTGGGTCTTTAATGAGATGCCATTTCAGAGCATCTCTGCGGTGACGAGAGGTGTAAGGAAAGAGGGAGGCCTGGACACTTCGAAGGCACCAGGAGAATTCGAGGCACTGAGAGAAGTGTACATACAAGTGGATCCCAGCAGGAGAGAAGTCACCTGTTCTTTCCCTGCCCTGCACAGGAGGGCCTGGCTTCTATTCCAGGTGGTGACACAGAGAGAATGTCCCAGGTCTGCCTACAGGGTACCCTGCTCACCTTGTGGAGCTTCATGTCGTCGTCTTGGATGCCCTCCATCCAGGAGTGCTGGCAGTTGGGGCAAATGTGCTTTCTCTTCTGGTGCCTTAGGGGAGGCAGAAGAGGGGTCTTGAATTTGGGGTGAGCAGGAGACTTTCCAGGACCTCAGAGAACAGTGCAGGGACAGAGAGGGAGAGGGGGCTGACAGAGCCCACCCTATAGGAAGGAAAGGGATGAGACCCAGAAAAAGAGAGGGTAGAGGAGCAGGGAAGGGAAGAGAGAAGAGGAGGGAAGGAGACAAGTAAAAGGAGAGAAGGGAGGGAGAAAGGGGAGAAAAGGGGATGGCGTCCCTTGGGACTCTGCCCCAGGATGCAGGCCAGGGACTCAGCCTGTGCACCCACCTGTACATGATGCTCTGCAGGATGGAAGCAAAGGGGGTGATGCCAATGCCAGCCCCAATGAGCACGGCATGCTCAGAGGCGAAGATCCTACGGGTGGGGGTTCCATAAGGGCCATCAATGTAGCACTGTGCACCAAAGGGATTAGAGGAAAGAGAGGGGTCGGTGGGTGAGTGTGGGGAAGAGCTGAACCCAAAGGCTTCAGGACCTCTCTTATATACAGGCAGTCGTCTCATAGACTGGACCAGGTATAAGTGGCTCCCACTCCTGTGCCCTGAACACACGTCTGGGAGAGCCCTAGAAGGTCAGAATGGTGAGAGCAGGACACAGCCAGCATCTCTGTGTGCACTTATGATGGGAGGATTTGGTTTCTTTCTGTCGATACCTAGAAGTCAGTCCGGGAGACTTGAGGGGCTTGGACACTGACAGCCACCTCAAGCCCTCCCTACAGGCAGATTGGGACAGGGGGTCCTGGAGCCTCTTACCTTGATGTTACAGAATTGGTGGTTCTCAAGGGACATCTCAGAGACCTGTGGAGAGTAGAGAGCTGTAGGTCTCTGGGAGCAGGCATGTCAGGCATTTCTCAGAGGCTTCCTAGCCTTTTCCAGTCTGAACAACTTTACAGAAGGGGAATTGCCTTTTCTGCCCCAAAAAGGGCATAGAGCCCTTTTGAGGGAGAACATGAGTGGTGTTCTGGAAAACTGACTCTTCAAAAACAACAACAACAACAACAACAACAACAGACTCCTGATTGCTCTTGTTTGTTGATTTCTGGATAAACGCTGCCATCACGGCTCCCATCAATGATTGTGTTTAATAACTAGCCCTTAAAATTTCTGGAAATTTTACAGTCGGGTCTTGTGGTCTGATACAAGTCAGCTTCAGGGTGTACCTGGACAGCACTCACCTCTGGTCATATCTTGGCTCTGTCTCCAGTCACTCCCAATAACTTTCATGTCTCTAGATACATCTCCTGACCTTTAACGTTCTTTTCCCTTGACCTAGAACATCCTTTCCTCTGACCTAGCTGGCAAATTCCTGTGCATCCTTCAATGTCCATCACCTTTGAAGTGGCTGCTCCTCCTGGAAGTTTGCCCAGCTGCACCAGTGGCTGACCTGGCTCACAGCTCCACCCCATTCTTGGGACCCTGCTCTGGGCTAGCTGACAGGGAGCAACCTGAAGATGGGGCGCAGGCCTGCCTGACTTCTCTGGGTCAGACCAGATTTATTCAAGGTCAAATTCTAGAAGGTGAAGGAAACAGACCCCTAAACAGGCTGCAGTGATACAACACTCTCTGGTGCCAGAAGGCAGAGTGAGGAGTGACCTTCACAGTCATCCAGGCCAATCCCTCATTTCACAGGACAGGAGCTGAGTCTGAGAGCCCAGCAATGAATCACTCAAGCTCTCCCAGAGCCTGCGCCTCCTGCTGCCCATTCAGGGCTCTTCACATTCCTCCTTGTCACTTCTTTGTCTGTGTTCAGTTTACCGCTGTGTTCCCCATGGTGTTGGATGTGAACTACTTGTTATTTGGGGAGACATGCTGTGAGAGCTAGTGATCCCTTTCGATTCTTCTTTAATCCTGATTGCAAGAAGAAAGCCTTACATCACAGTTACTTTATCTTTAACCCTTACTAATCTCTCCTCTTTTTCTTCTTCTAATAAAGTGAGAAAGAGAAAGTAAGCAGGAGAGAAGGCGTGAGCACATGAGCCATGGAGTGAACAGTGAAGGCTCAGCGCCTTAGCAGGCAGAGGCATCTGACAAAACATTCAATAACATTGGTTTTCAGTGTTTCTATCTTTAGAGCTATCTTCTGTTTATGGCACATGCTACTAGTTTTCCATTAAAGATAGCCATTGAAAGTTTAAAGTAATGCTGGGATGTAAAGAAAAATGTTAGGTAGCAAATATTACCAGTGGGAAGTAAATATGGCAAAAGTTATAAAGGTGGTACATGGATGACTGGCTGCAGAAACACCATGCAAGGTACGGTGCTTCCTGAATGTGGCCTGCCCATGAGGCCCTCTCTTCCAAGTTCCAAGGACCTGCCATCCCTGGGGAGACAAACCACTGGCTCTCCAGCCTCCAGCCCCAGCTTCCTCAGCCTTACCAGAACCTGGTTGTTTGCTGAGGTTCCCCACTGAGCCTGGATCCTGTCCTTTGTCCCCGTGTGCACCAGGCCTTCATGTCCCTGACACAGAGTTCCCTCAGGACTGTAGGATGTCAGCTCCACCGTGACGTCTTTTTGGGAGGCCACTGCTTCCTGTGCCACGGCCCCAGGAAAGAGGGGCTGGGGTTGCAAACCCTGTTTGGTTTCAAAATGAGAATTACTTTATTATTTAAATCACAAAATTAATACATGCTCATTTTAAAGGTTCAGATATTACAGAATGTTAACAAATTAAATGAAAAAGTGCCCTGAATCAGACAACATAACTTCTCTAAACATTTTCTCTATGTCCTTCCAGTCTCAGTATCTCTCTCTCTCTCTCTCTCTCTCTCTCTCTCTCACACACACACACATACACACACACACACACACACCACTTTTACATAAGTGAAAACACTGTTTTGTCACTTGGCTTTTCCACTTACTACAATCTTGACTAGCTTTCCATGCTTTCCAATGCATACATTTTTTTAGGAGACCTCTATCCCATTATAATGGTAATCAGTAATTATTTAGCTACTTCCCTATTGTAGAATTTTGATTATCCTCATTTTCTCATTATTGTTAACAACCACCATACATAAAATAGCACCTTTTCCATCTCTATCATTTACCTTGATTTATTTTTCTCCATAGCATTTATTATCACTTGACACAGTATGTATTTATTTTGTTTGTTGATTGTCTATCTTTCCAGAACATAAGCAGTGACTGTGTCTGTTTTGCTTATTGATATATTGCTAGCATCTAGAACAGTACTCGGAAAACAGTAGGTGCTGTGCTCAATAAATATTTGCTAAATGACTGAATGAACAAGGTGATTAAAATAATTCTTGTGCACCTGTCCACTTAGCTTTTGAGGTCAAATCCCTAAAAATGGAATTGCTGGGCCAGTGGGTATATGTATATATATTTAAAATGCTGACACATATGGCTAGACTGCCTGCCAGAAAGGTTGTGCCAAATTATTCTTTGGCAGAAATACCTAAGGTCACAAGGAAACACAGCTTTTAATAGATCTACCCACCAATTCTCAGTGGGCCATGACCCATCTGTTTTTGAAAGTCAGCTTCCTCCTTCAGAAAGTTTCCCCTGATTAACAGTAGAGAAAGCTCTCTTGTTTCCACCTACTCCTCCATTTTCCAAAGCTTTACTCTTGGCATCATTCTAGAAGGGTCCTTTAGCCTGGCCAGGCAGGATGCCACCTGGTTTTCCCACAAGATTTTAATTTCTGCTAAGGTAAAACAGGGCTGGGCCAGGTCCAGGGTCTTCTCTTTTTTTGATCTTTAGCAGGGTTTCCACATATGAACCTATCTCCCAGCCTGGTAATAATACAGCTTACTAAGTGTCCAGGCATCCTCAGCCTCCTTCATCTATTCTTACTTCCTCAAGTGCTGTTCTTATTTTTCTGTATTCTTCCGAAACCCCCCTAGAGCCTGTATTCACTCTAGGCACTAGCAACTTGCTGGCTTTGTGGGTTTCATCAGGGTTCAAAAGACAGCAATGGTGATGCTAATACTGATACTGGTGATGATAATGGTGTTGATGATGATAATGAATGGTCCACCAGGATCAAGCTGCCCAATTCACTCAATATTTTACAGGCATTCATTCCATTGGTCTTTAAAAGAATCTTGTGAAAAAAGGAAGCCAAGGATGGGAATTACCCCCAATTCATCAACAAATAACCCAAGGCTCAGAGAGGTTCAAGGATGAGCCTATGGCCATACAGTCAGCAAGCACTGGAACAGAGACACAGAGTGAAGTTCTTCTGATCCCAAATGTCCTTCTTTCCATTGGCCCTCACCTTCTAATGGAGGACGTGGACTGGGGAGGGTCTGGGGTGCTTAGGCTTCCGAGGACCACACAGCCTGCAGCTGCCTTGCCCCTCATCTGCTACCCAGCCAGTATACACAACTGCTGCTCAATATATTGTTCCCAGTGGGTTTGCCACCACTGTAGATCCTTCGTCCCCCACAGCCACCTACCTGGGGCCTCCTCTGGCTTCTTCTCATTTTCAAACTCCTCGACAGTCTCTTAGAGCCACAGTCCACTGAGTCTGAAGCCTTGAAAGACTCATACAGCCTGTTTGTCCACTGGCCTTGGGACCGGATGTGTAGCCAGATGGTGTCTGAGCAAAATATAGGGGCGGGGTGAATGCTGGGCTCCTGCAGGGAGCAAGCCTGTCTCCCCTGGGTGGTTGGGGCTGGGTGTCCACTGTTCAAGTCCCAGATTGGATGCTCTTCCTAAGATCCAGACTGGCAGCCATAGCCACAGGGCATGGAGATCAGATCTCTCCGGTGCAGACTTTGCAAATTTTCTCAGTGAAGTCAGTCTAAGCCTACACAATAAGGATTCAGTCTCCTCTGCCAGGGCAGGTGTCAGAGCAGCCCCGAGTGTACTAGGAGTTCTCTAGGGGTGGGGGCCCTGCCTCTTCCATTGGGCTAGGGTCTCACCAACATGGGAACCATCTCCCTCCCACATTCAACCAGGTGCTTGTCAATGGCTCTGCACACAGTAGGTGCTCAACAGGTGGTGGGACCAACATCTTTCATTGCGGCCAGTGCCTGGGATGTAGCAGGTGACTACTAAGATTCTCTGTTGAGTGGATGACTAGTGAAAAGCGGGGTGGGTGATTACACCTCTGCTGAGGGGGACAGAGAGAGTCCACACATTAAGGTGACGAGGTCCCTAAGAGTTTTCCTAGTTTGAGGTTCTTACCCCTTTTCTTTTATTTTAAACCATGAATTATTTGCGGCAGTTCTTTGAAGGCAATGGATAGATTCCTTCTCAGGATAAGGTTTTTAAATACATAAAGTAACATACATAGATATTATAAATGAAACCAGTTATGAAAGTTATCAAAATATTAAGCCAGCAGATATGTGATTTAAGAATACAAGTGCTTCTTTGTTAACACGTGAAATCACGAGATCCAGAGAGAGTCTCGTGGTCCCTGGAAATCTGAAGCAGTGATGAGGTATCGACCATATCTGTCATGTGATATAAAGAAATCTACACTTTTTATTTCGAAAAGTCACAGGTATTGTTAACGTTACTGTGGTTTGTTGTCTGCATTCATAATTGAAGAAAAGGCTGAATTGCAGCTAGGGGTTAGTGAAAATAAAGATGTCACTTTTTTTCCCTTATCCAACCTCATGAATGAACTTGTTCAATTCTATAATCAGAGGCCCAGAGTGGTGTGTGTATACTCTCACGGCTTTGTGAGGAGTGAACTGAAAAGTCAAGACTGCAGCTCAGGTCCTCGGACCTCTGCTCCCACATACCTCTCTGAGGCTTCTTTCCCCTTCAAGGTGCAAGTGCCAGGAAGGTTGAGCTATGCCTTGTCTACACAAATGCAACCTGAAGTCCCTCACCCAGTAACTCATATATATAAAAGGCCTCCATAAATGTTGGTTGAATTCAATCAGCCACAGCTGCCAACCTGATTCCCACTCTTGATTTCTGTAAACAAGCTCTGTAAACAAAGTCGGAGTATTTACCAGTCCCCATACAGAGGGACTCACTAAGCTCGTTGCAGGAGACGTGGGCTCAAGAGATAAGCAAATTCCAAGCCGAGCCCCTGAAGAAACTCCCTCAAGAAATGGTCAGATAAATGACTCATCATATAGTAAACACAGTCATTATAATCAGAGTCATTGCTATGTGCTGGAAATACTATGCAGCCATGAAAAGGAAAAGTTCTTTTTATCTAAAGAACTGACATGCAAATATCTTCACGATATACTGTTCACCAAGAAAAGTGGATTGCAACAGTGTGAACAGTCTGATCCCATGTGTGCAAAATTATCTCTGCATTTGATTACCCATGTAAATATAGAGAGATCTGGAAGGCTGTTCTGCAAAAAGGATGACAATAGGTTTTTGTTTTGTTTTTAATTTGAGGGATTTTAATTTTCTTCTGTACATATTTCTATATTGTCTGAATTTTCTGAGAGCACATTATCTTCTTTAGAAAACAGAAAAAGGAAGAAAAATAGGAAGAAAATAACTCACCCTCTCTAACTCCCACGCTTACATCCAGGCCACCACTCAGGTGATTCCAGAGCAGGTGGTGTGCAGCCTAACAAGGGGAACCCTCACCTTGGGTCTGTGCCCTGAGCTGCAGGAGCTGGATCCTGCTGAGCTCTAACTCAGAGGCATCCTGAGTGAAGCTAAAGCTTTTAAGGAGGATGGGTTAGAGAACCCCTCTTCCTTTCATGAAACCAAGCAAGGGTCTTGTTGTAACAGGCCACAAAAAGCCTTTCCTGTCAGAAGTACCAGTAAGGTGGGTAGGCCAGGAACACAAGGAAAGTACACGGGTGGGGGGGTGAGGTCAGAAGACAGAGGGTCTGCTGAGCCATTCTATGGGTGTGGGGAACCCGCAGAGAAATGGGAGTGGTACGGGGCTGGGGGAGAAGGGTGTGAGGCAGTCTGCTGCCTGGGGGATCCTCAGGGCTCATGCCTGCAAGGAGCGGGGAAGCCCTGGCTTCTTGCCACAGCCTCCTTGAAAGTACTCTGGTACCCCTTTCTCTGAGCCAGTTAGTCCTCTGCTTAAGATCTCTGTGGCCTCCCAACTGCCCACAGGCAGTTGGATTCCAACTTGGATTCCAATTCTGTATTCAAAGTCATCCTTGGTCCCACTCTGACTCTAATTGGCTTTGCCAGCCACATTGTCTGCCTTTCAATTTTATTCTGACCCTCTCTCCTATTTTCCCATGCTCTCTCTGTCCCTCCCTTCCTTCCTCCCTATCCCACCCCCACTCTTAGCTCTAACTTCAGACTATTCTATGTTTCCAGGTTTTTATGCCTTTGCTTGTGCTTCTCCCTCTGCCTCCTCCCCCAACTTCCTAGTACAGTAAACTCTGACTGATCTTTCAAAGTTCAGCTGAAATGTCACATGTCTGTGAAGCCTTGCTCACTTATCCCACCATGCCAGGCCCTCTCCTGTGACCCTCACAGCACCCAGTACAGCTCTGACCATTCAGTAAGTGTTTGCCTGTCTGCCTCCTTGTTTCAGAGGGAGCTTTTGGAGGTCCACTTTGCAACTGTGGTCTTGTTTACCTCCATGCGCCTGGTTCCCAGCCCATGCTTGGCACGTAGGAGAAATCAGTTCATATCTGAATGACTAGAGGAGGTGGCTTACCTCTCTGCTCTGGAGCACTGCTGATGGTGAAGGGGTGCCACTCATAGCGAGCAATGGTGGGAATGTTCAGATACAAGTAATCACCAGGTCTGTAGTTAAAAAGAGGGGGCCTCTTGATGAGAAGATGAGTCACCTGGGGAGACAAGGAGATCAGCATCATTCGTATGAACCCAAAGCTGCCAGGAGGGCAGAGGCTTGGCCATTCTCCTCTATAAATCAGGCCAGCCCAGACGGGAGACACTTCTGTGCCTGTGGGCCACCCCTGCAGCACATTTGCTAACCAGGGATAGGCAAAATTCAGAGAAGGAAGGAGTCAGGCTGTGTCTGGAGTGGGGCTCATGGTTTGATCCCACTTATGGTATAAATGCTGATTTTCAGCAGTTCCTTCCTCTGTGAAGCCCTGATGACTGCTCTAGCCCATTTCGTGGAACTACTGTAGCATTTGGCCAGCATTCCAACCACTAATGGACATCTCCCCTGGGATAATAACATCCTTTTGGAAGATAGCTTCAGTTTATTCAGCACTTATTGTGTTCCAGAGCCATGTGGAGTACTTTCTTACTTCTGGTTCATATAGTAACTCTCTAAGATGAATGCCATATTTTTTTTTTCACTTTATGGATGAAAAGCTGAGGCTCAGAGAAGTTAAACAGCTCACTCAAGGCCACCAGCTAGGAAACCATGGGAATCTCAATCCAATCACAGCTGCTAATGCTAGAGCCTAGACATAAACCATTCCCTCATTATTTAGCTTCTATATCCTTACACTTCAGTTGTCCAGAGCCTAGTGCACCCAGAGCTGCCTTCCCTTTCTCCGTAAATTTGTCATTTGGACACTTGGGAGTCCTAGCTTCCATTCCCTCTCTCACCCCAAAGTGTATCCAGTTATCTCCTGAGTCTTTCTGCAAGGGCCTCCTAAATGGTCCTCTCTAAGCTGTCTTCTTCAAAGCAACTAAAGGACTCTAGCTGGAATATAAACCATCTTAATACCACCGCCCTTCCCCCACCATGCTCAGGGGTTCCCCATAACCTACAGAGTGAGGTTCCGCTCATCATTGGGCCCTGCCCATCCCTTCAGCAATACCGTTCCCTGTCTTGTCTATCCAACAAACTCCTACTCATCTCTCAAAACTCTGATACGGCATCTCCCGCATTCTGAAGTCTTCTCTAGCCCCTCAAAGACAAAGGGACTCTACTTCTGGGACTCTACTTCCCTCACCAACACAGCCCTGCACTGTAATGAAAAGGCCGCCTCGCTGCTAGCCTGTGGACCTGTGGAAAGCAGGAGAGTGCCTGAGCTTTCTCTGTGTCTCTGTCACCTAGCGCAGGATTTGCCATCTTGCAGGTACTTAATATATGCTAACCGAGCATGTTCTATGCAGACCTGGCCTTAAGTGGTATCCTGCCTACCTGACATTGCCCTTCCTATAGTGTCACTCCTGAAGGACTGGACCGGGTCTTGCACTTTGCTTATCTCCTCCACTGTGCTGGGGTTCCCTGTTTCCTTGGGCATCCAGCTGCTGTACCCTACCACCACCTGGACTCCCTTTGCACCTTGGAGGGAAGGAGATTGACTTCCACAATGCATAGGGCTGCCATGCGAGATACCACCAGTCCAATGGCCTTCTCCAAGAAGAACAAGGTACCGGGCACCAGAAGCCACTTCCAGAAGTTGGGTCCATGTAAGATGAGCAGGAGCCACATGGGGAGGTAGGACAGGTGGGTCCAGTAGAATACCTGTGAGTGTGAGGGGAGTAAGCTGCCAGAGCTCAAGGCTTGGGGTGAAACAGAGCCAGGGCTCAGGGCCATCCTTAAAAGCACAGTGCCCAGAGCCTTGGCCCTACACACCCTCTCCTGGGGACCAGGCTGGGTAAAAGGCTGGGAAGCTTCCTTGCTTCTTTGTTCTGGGGACCTGGCCCAGGGAGCTTGTAGGGGAAGATTCCTGGTGCCAGCAGCAAACATCTGAAACATCTGCCTGAGGATGTTCTGGGCAAAGTGGAGCACCCTCAAAGGATTTATAAGCACCAATGGCCCATCACATTGACCCTTTCTCAGCGAAGGGGGTGAGGGACAACAAGAAAGACAGTAACAGTTTTCTGGGAGTAGAGAAGAAAGAGCTGAGTGCTGAATTTTAATACCTGCCCTGCTACTAGCTTGGGACCTGGGCCCAATATATTAGTTTTCTGAGCAGCAGATTCCTCATCGGTTAAATGAGGATGCTGATTCCTACTTTAAAGGATTGTTGCTGACCCAGAGTAGGTGCTCTGTATATTTCTGATATGATCAGATCAGTCCAGGGAACAGTCAGGGTTCTAATCCTCTGTGACCTCCTGTGTCCTGAGGAGGCTAGTGAGAGAAAAGCAAAGATAAAACTGACATGTTTGGAGCACCTATAAAATGAAGGTGGGAGCCCAGTCTGGGAGAGGCAAAGGGGCGAGGGCTGGGCACCTCAAAGCGGCCACTCCGGCGGATGCAGGGGCTGGAGCAGACGAACATGAGGAGCAGCAGCAGCAGGAGCGCCACACCGGTCGGGGATGCCAAGCCATGGACCCAGCCAATGCCAGGCCTCGTGGTGAGCAGCATTTCCCAAAACTGGAAAGAGCTAAACTCAGACTGAGCCTGGAGCGCTGGAGACAAGCACAAGAAAAGCTCTTTCCACTCCACGTTCACTTCGTGGTCCCCACTCCGTCCCCCTAAGAAACTCATGCACACAGGGACTTTCATCCAGAGCACCGGCTTATCCAGGCACCCCTTTTCCACCCACTGGGTAGGAAGGACACACAAGGGCTGGATAACTGAGTGGTCTGTGAAAGACTCGAGTCCCACAGTCTCCCCAGCCCCAGGGCCACTCACCAAAGTTCACAATGTGGGCCACAGTGTGCACAAGGGAGAGCCCGACAACCACGTAGCCCATAAGCTGATGGAACTGGATGTTTTGGTCCAGAGGCAAGACCTGGGCCAGCCATGTGGTCCGCAGCCATGTGAGGCAGCGCCTCAGCATCAGCACCTAGCAGGCAAAGCAGCAGAGAGCCTCAGCTGGCTCTCTCGCTGTCCCTGTCTTCCTTCCCCAGCAGTTGTCTTCCTGAGCTGGCTGGGCTTCCTGAAGGGGCTCCATCACCATCTCCCCAGCCCCCAAGCCTTGACCCACAGCTTGGGTCTCTAAAGTAGGGTCTCCAGAATTGGAGCGGGAAGAGAAAATGTTACAAAACACTTGCCAATATTACTTTTATCTAAACACATGAGAAGCACATGTGTTTTTACTAATATTTAATATCTATATTGACATGGTGCCCTCATTTAGGCTATATGTCAGATGGGCATATGTCACATGTGGCTCTCAAGGTGTCCTGTTGGAGAACCTGGCTTTTGATGAGGGGTCCCTCACTTGCTCTTTTGCTTTCAAAGTAATCATGCACACTTGGATGTGTGGATGTGCAGATTACATCATCTGGTTTTAATTTAACTAAGCTAATTGCTCCTCACAGAAAGCACAAGTAGCTTTAAAATGTTCACTGCAAAGAAAGTGCAGATTGAAAACAGAATTAAAAATGCAATAGCAAGTGACCAAGAAAGTGAGTCATGTGTCTCTCACTCCTGGTATGAACTTTTTATAGCCAGTTATGAGGTTAAAAATACAATTCACATTAATCAGAAGCTGATAGTATCAAGATGAGTATTTGAATTAGAGATCTACATCCCTGATCATTAGGAACAAACCTTGCCTTATAGTTATATTGTGCCATAAGTCTATTGGCTAATAATAGAGCATGCATATAATTATAAGTAAATGAACTTACATTAGGTTATTGGAAAGATCTTTGTTTTCTGTTTGTTTTTGTTTTGTTTTGTTTTAATTGTAGGAGTGTACAAAAATGCTCGGTGATCTCACTCCCTGGCGCAGAGGATCAATAACATTGATTCTCTAGTCTGACATTTGAGGCCTCTTGAAGTGCTCCCTCTGGTTGGAGCCCTGCCCAGGAGCCAGCCCCACCTCCTTGGGATCCACCACAGGATTGTTGTGCAGATCAAATGGAAGGTGCTTAGCACCCTAATCAGAACATAGTAAAGGGCACACCAATAACCAGCTGTGTTATTTATGAGCTGTGTGATTATGGACAAGCTACTGTCCCTCTCTAGGCCTCAGTCTCCACCGCTGAGTGTCCCCGCAGTTGATTTCTAAGATGTCATGCTGTCTGGCACTCCAAGTGTCCACGTGTGGGTCGTTTTGTCTATGAGGAGCCTACATCAACCCCCTGCCCACTTCCCTACACTGTGCCCTCAGAGCCCTACCGCGATGAAGCTGCAGTCAAAGTTGAGGCATTGGCCACAGCCCTTGGCTACCATGATGCTGACACCGAGGGCCCGGTGCGCGCTAGCTGCCAGCGCGAAGAACAGCACGTGGAGGCCCACGAAGACAGTCAAGCAGAGGAGCTGGCTGCGGTGGTTGTGCCAGTAGGCGGAGGTCAGTGGGCGAGGCCGGTACCGGCACGGCTGAGCAGTGGGGGCCTTCAGCCAGTGGGCAGCGCTGCAAGAGAGGGGCTCCACTCAAGACGGATGAGGTGGATGAGGTGGGGCGTGTGGGGTCGGAAAGAATCTGGATGGGGTCTGATGGGACCACTGGAATCTGAATCTAGAGACTCACTCCCTCTGCAGCCCCTAACTCTTTGGAGCCTCGTGGCAAGCTGGCCAGCTTCCTTTCAGAGTAGAAATCAGCTCAAGCGACTTGCTTACAGTTACACAGCTAGGTGGAGCTGGGATGGAACTCCGATCTGTCTGATGCCACATTTGTGGCTATTTTTATTACCTCTCTTTACTTCCCAACTTGGGGGGGGGGCAGGATGGGAAGGCATTGGAAGAGGATAGGAGAATTTGAGAAGTGTTGTGGCAAATAACCTACAAGACAGTTAAAACACAAAGAGAATGAACTACAAACCTGGCACTATTCAGAGCTTGGAGTCAGACAAATTTGAGTCTATTACAACCTATTTATATTATTTCTCCACAGCCCTTATCACATTTGTATTCCTTTAGTTAAGTATCTGTTTGATATAAATTACATGCAGCCCCAGCAGGGCACTGCCATTATTCAGTATAGTGGCTGGTACATAGTAGCTGCTTGACCAAGTTGAATAAATGACCGCCTTTTCAAATTACTTGTGTCATCCTAGGCATATTCAAGTGAAGTAACTTTAATTTCCTTTTGTAACTTTAATTCCTTTTATAACTTTAATTTCCTTTTACAAATGTACCAGTTTATGCCCAGCACATAGTAGGTGCTTAATATTGAGTTGATTCTGAAGCGACACAGAAGAAAATGGAGGTATGACAATAGCTAACCTGCAGGATAGACCTTTGTCCCCTACGAAAAAGTGGTCAAGACTGGGCTAAGCTAGCTTGGGGCACGATGGGGTGGGGCGGGGTTGGGCTGGAGACCCGCTAGGCAGCAGCTGGGCGGGGCTCCGCTGATCTGGGGCGGAGCTGGGCTGCAGCTGGTCTGGGCTGGGCTGGGCTGGGCTGGGCTAAACTTGGCTGAGCTGATCTGGGGCAACCGGGCGGGACTGAGGCACCGCGAGTGAGTTCAGGGCACTCTTCGCACCTGGAGTGTAACCCAAGCGTGCAGTGCCCATGCCGGAGACCGGAGACCGGGCTGTACCTGATGGTCAGGTTCTCCATGACCCCAGGGAAGAGCTGGAGTTCGTCTCGGAGCTCGTCGAAGGTAATGGTACCGCTGCAGTCCTTGTCCGCCGACTCGAAGAGCGCCAGAGTTAGCTGGTCCAGCTTCTCCTCGGGCAGTGAGATGGCACTCTCCCGCAGGCACGACTGCAGCACCGTGCGCAGCTCGTCCGCGTCGATGGAACCGCTGCCTGTCCCAAGTGGGGATTAGGCCGAGTGTGGATGCCTGCTCCCGGACCCCACTCTGTACCTGCAGACACCCCTGCCCTGCACAATCATTGCATGCAGTGATGAACTTTTCCTGATCGCCCACCTCCATCCTCCCGCCAACCAACTCCCTTCCGCCATATAGACCAGGCAGTCATAGGACATGTGTCACCCTCGGCTCACAAACTTTCCGTGGCTTCCTACTGCGGAGCTCAACAGAAATTAACGCCTTCCCAAGCATGGACAATCTTTGGCCTTGATGCACGCCTTTCTGTAGAATCTGCCGCCTCCTCTCTAAGAACCAGGGAACATCTAGGACCAACTGCTCAGAAGATACACTTGCTTGCTTAATCTAAGGAGCTATGTGCCCAGAGGCTCAACTATCCAGATGCAAATCGAATATGAGGTTGTGATGAGGGAAAGATCCCAGCTTGTAGCAGACCCTGCTAATCGGTATTGTCCTGACAGGCCACATCTGGGCTTGCAAATCTAGCCTGCGGCCTTATGTAAACATGAGAGGCTGAAGTGATGTGAAAAGGAAGCCAAAACTATCAACTGAGATGAAATTTGGAGCATTTTTTTTCTGTATATATTTTAATTCTTCAGGATCAGGAGGACCCATCATTAATGATTCGTTGGCCTGCTTTGGATATTGACACACTCGTGGCAACATTTTTCGGCCCCGTATTCGCTATGTGATGCTGGGCTATAAAGCATTTAGAGTAGCGAAGCTTACTTTGCTTGTCTCAGAAACTGGGATGATAAGTCCTCCTTTTAAGAACTGGTTCAAGAATGAGAGATAATTAATTACAAAGAACTTAACACAGTACTTGAAGAAGGTAATTGCACATAAATAAAAAGTCTTATTACTTTTGTGATCATCATTTGGGTCAAAGCCAAAGTCTGTAATCACAATACAGTGCAGGGTCTAACATATCACTCCAGCCACACCTCCTATCCTCAGCTTTCCTAGTCAAGAGCCACCATGCAACAGGTTTCTGACCACATCCAGAATGCCAGTCCCTCCCTTGCACCCTTCATACACTCTTGTCTGTTGAGCTTTATTCTCTCCTTGGGCTGTGCAAATCCAGGGTCCTCATTCACAATTATCCTCATGCACACATTGTTCTTCCTTATCCCTCTGTCCTTCTGTTCCACTGGCCTTAAAAATATCCCTTCTCCGGGTGAATTCGATGACATGTTTTCTCCTTTCCTACACCAGGACAGCTAAGTGACATTGCTGAAGAACAGCCCCTGAGAAGGCAGAAAGTATTTGATCCCCAGCCACAGCAGGGACTGCAACTTGCCGGAAAGGCTTCTCCTACGTCTCTGTTAAGGTCACTCTCACAATGCCTGCAAGAAGCCCTGTCTTCTTTCCTACCTCTGTCCTCGAGAATGTGAGTGTGCTTCTTCCTCCTGTTACAGGCCAATCTCTCTGTCAAACCTCAGGTATGAGCAAAGCTTGGTGGTCAGAAAACAATCAGTGAAGAGGATCCCATGATGACTGGAGTGGGGTCTGAGGAGGATGCTTGGGAAGCAGGCATGGTGAATTACCCAGGGAGTATGTGTATGTGTGTGTGTGGGGGGGGGGGGGCTGTCAACTTGGAGAAAAGAATTCCAGGAATGAGGTCTGACTAGATTGGGAATGGGAGCCAGAGAAACCCCAAAGGCCAGAAGGCCTTGCCCAGGAGCAGGTCTGCAGCTAGGTTGAGCTTTTCAGGATGGAAGTTCAGCCCTGTGTCTCCCCTGCTCAACACTCTTCAATGGCTCCACATTGCTCACTGCATTGAGACCAGGGCCTGTGTAGTCTGGCCTCACTTACCATCCCAGTCTCATTGGGTGCCTCTTTCCCATTTCAGCTTCTTTTGCTCTGATAATTCCAAGCCTTCTGAGACCCTTTAAGCTACAAAGTCACCAAAGATGTAAACACCAGAATATTCACTAAAGCATCATTTATAATGCCCATTCCTCCCACCCCCACAGGGGGACAAGAAACAAATTCTCCATTTTGGTAACAGGGTCTGAGTAAATAATAAATAGCTGATATCTATAAAGGGTGTACCTATACTAGGCACTGTTCTGAGTTTACATAAGTTAACTAATTTAATCTTCGTATAAACATCATAAGTATGTAGTATTATTATGACCATTATTCTCATGTAATACATGAAGAAATTGAGACATGAAGGAACTTGTCCAAGGTCACCTGGTTAGTAACTGGTGGAGCTGAGATTTGAGCCTATTTAAACTGGCCTCAGAGTCAGAAATCTTAACTACTAGGCTGTGCTACATGGAACATGGGATCACCTACATACAGTGGGGTATGATACAGGCACTAAAAACAATGTTATAACTACACTGACTTACCATTTCACACTCACTAGATTTGCTATTATGAACAAAAAAAACGCCAAACAAACAGAAAAACAAATTCTAGCAAGGACATGAAGAAATTGGAACCCTTGTGCATTGCTGGTAGGAATATAAAATGGTGCAACTACTATGGAAAAGAGTATGACAGTTCCTCAAAAAATTAAAAATAGAATTGCCATATGATCCAGCAATTCCATTTCTGGGTATATGCCACAGGAATTGAAATCATAGTCTAAAATAACTATTTGTACACCTACGTTCATTGCAGCATTATTTGCAAGAGTCAAGAGGTGAAAACAACCCAAGCATCCATTGATAAATGAACAGATAGACAAAAAGAGATACATATATACAATAAATTATTTGTTATTCAGTCTTTAAAACAATAAATTCTTATCACCTAGTACAACATGGATCTTGAAGACATTATGCTAAATGAAATAAGCTAGTCACAAAAGGACAAGTATTGTGTGATTCCACTTATATGATGTACCTAGAAAAATCAAATTCATAGACACAAAAAATAGAATGGTGGTTGCCAGAGGCTGGAGGGGAAAGTAATGGGAGTTAGTGTTTAATGGGTACAGAGTTTTATTTTGGAAAAGCAAAAAAGTTCTGGAAATAGATGGTGGTAATGGTTGCACAACAATGTGAATATACTTAATGCTGCTTAACTGTACACATAAAAATTGTTAAAATGATAAATTTAATGTTATGTATCCTTACTACAATAAAAATAATGTTATAAAGCAGCATAGTCTTACATGAACAAACGTTTATATTGTTTAGTAATAAAAGACAATATGTATAGTATAATCCTGCTTTGTTTTAAAAATGTGTGTGTGTGTGTGGTCAGTTAGAAGACAGTATAGAAATATTATGGGTAATTTTTGCTTTCTTATTTAAACTATTCAATATTATCTAAAATGTTCACTGTGGGCTTATATTATTATTGCTATAAAGGAAAAGCAACAAAGAGATTTCTTTTTTTCAAACATAGAAGAGAAAAAAAGGAAAGCTCTGGTTTCTGATGAGTCGAATCAGGAGCATTTGTCTCCTGGGCCAAAGTTCTCTCTTTTCCCCCACTCCCCACAGAGGAGAGGCAGGAACCGGACAGAGAAGCTGTAAGTGTGGCATTGGATACAGAGAGAAAGAACTGTCAGCTGTACCTGGAGAAAACAGCCCTGTGCTGGGCACGGCACAGGGAAGGGCTGATTCCCTTTGTCCCCTCCCACTGAGTCCCCTCTCTCCCAGAGAGTCCTTACCATCGACATCATACACCTGGAAGAGAAATTTGAGTTTGTCCATGGGGGTGCCGTGAATGAGCAGGTTCAGCGCCTCCTTCAGCTCCTGGAGGGTGATGGTGCCGCTTCCATCTGAGTCAAACAGGGCAAAGAACCGCTCCGCAAAGAAGGGCTGTGGTGGAAGAAGGGTGGAGACGGGGTGGTGGGATTCAGATAGGTCCCTAGTGCTATCCACCAACGAGGCCACGCTACGACTTCAGTGTCCATGGCCCATCCCGCCTGCTAAGAGCAAGTTTGGGATCTGGTGGAAGAACTATTTAGAACCCTACAGTGAGGATGCACTTGTGTCTGTGGTTCAGGCCGTCTTCTGACCCTTGGGCCTGGGCATTTGTATAAGCTCTGTGTCCCTACATATCATCATCTTCATCAGCCTTGCAGTCCTGACTTCTGGTGGCCCCTTACTCAACATGGGAAAGAATCAGACAAAGGATGCCCCTGCAGGGTCTCCCAGGTCCTGTCTATCCCTTAGGGTGACCTCCAGAGAAAAGTAAACCCTGAGAAGAACTTATAGAGTAGATATCACTTGAATACCTGTGTCTTTTCCTTGTTGTTTACACTGCCTACAATATACACTTAAGACTTATTTCTAAATGTTAATTTCAATTCACTCTTTCCCCCTCCCACCCTCCCTCCCTCCCTCTCCCCACTCCTTTCTTCCTTCCTTCCTTCCTTCCTTCCTTCCTTCCTTCCTTCCTTCCTTCCTCCCTCCCTCCCTCCCTCCCTCCCTCCCTCCC